>CM076583.1:375922795-375977781 GCA_034641835.2 Pinus albicaulis
GATCATATCGTGAACATAAAGTAGGAGAACAGACGATCCAAACTATATCTCATTCGGCCATAAGATTCTTAGTGCACATCACTATCGGAGATTTTTATATTTATATGTTAAGTTATCACATGTTAATTGTTTTAAGTTTCGATGCGATAAGAAGTGGGGTTTTCGATGTGATGTGATTGCATATCGCAAATTGCAGCAGGAGGAGTATTGCAAAACAATAGAGCCACAAAAATTGTGAAATTTGAAGTACGGGAGATGACGTGGAAAGATGATGTGGCAATGATGTGACGATGACATGGTAATGACATGGCAATGATGTGGTAGTGACGTGGAAATTATGTGGCAGTGATGTGGTGATGACATGGCAGTGACATGGCAAGGTGACGTGGCAATGACGTGGACCTAGATTGCATATCACACATCGCAAGCTCAAAAGGGATAACATTCATGTATCACATTTAAATGTCGAAATGCGAAATGTGATATGGGCAAGGACACGATGCATTTTGAAAGGTAAATTCTAATATATTTTAAGTCGAGGGTTAGGTTTATTTCCTTAAGAAATCGCATCGAGAGAACGAAAGGCGTCTATAACATATAATACATAATATTTCCGAAATGTGATAAGAGTACCAAATATGATGTGGTTTCAAAGAAAAATTCTAAAGGATTTCAAATTCGGAGGTATAAGGTTTCCCTTTGAGAAATCACATCGGGGTTTGGAAGAGCTATGCATAACAAGAAACACATGAGAATGCCGAAGTACAAACTACGATAATGAAGCAGACTGGATGTAATTCAACGCTAAAGCTTAAAGGATTTCAATTGCAAGAGAATGGGTTTTCTCTTTGTTCAATCGCATCGGAGAGAAAAGGAGGATTATAATGTAAAAAAAATGAAAGGTTAAACGTAAGAGGAAAGACTTGGGAAAGTTACCTGATACTCGTGCAAGTTTAGTGTGGTCATTTAATCGCAAAGTCTAAACGCAGCAGAAGGAGACTCAGGTAAGTGACCCGACACAAAGCAAAGGAGAAGGTGAAGGATGAATGCTGGGGGCACGAGCATAAGAATTAGAGACAGGAAAAAGGGGCATATGCTGGCACTGTTGGAAATGCAACAGCTGGGTTGAGTCGGGCCAAAAAGACAATTATGTAGAACTGTGTTGAATGTAATAGAAGAAACTGAAAAGATCAATGACAGCAGTAGAAAGGACAAATGTACAGCGAGCCAAGAGCTGAAATGGATGAGTAAAATATTGTTGTAACTGTAAATGTAAATTCATTGATTATTTTATATTTTTTGTGATGCAAAGGCAAGTCTCTTTAGGCATAGGAAAAACTCCAATGACTGTTGTAATTATTATTTCTGATGTAATAACCTGAACTGAAGTGTAAGGAATCGAATGGGTTGAAGGCATAAGGGTCAAGCATGTTTAATTTGTATTCCCTATAGAATGAAAACATTCATGTATTTATATGTATAAAACATGTAATATCTGTGTGCATAAGGAGGTTAGAGAGAGCGCAACAAAATTCAAGAGAGTTGAAGATTGTAAGAGAGTTTCAGAATGGGAGCAAGCTAGAGAATGTGAGAGAGTTGATAGAGATGTTGTGCATATGAGGAGATATTATGAAGTAGATATGAAGGGTGAAGAGGCAGCAGTGGAGAAGGAGTATAACATAGCTCATATCCAAGTAAATCAACATTTTAGTTTCATGTTGAGTGAGGGGATTGTGATCTCCTTTCAAGTTGTAGCTTGATAAATTTCCAATTGGAGTGGGGTGAGGTAGAAGCCTCCTATGGGTTGTAGCCTACAGAAAATATATGGGGTTTGGATATTCCTTGCAAGTTCTAGCTTGCATAATCTTGTACGTTGGAGCCTATAGAAAATCAGTGGTGAGAGGGAGTTGGAGCTTGCCTTTGCATCACAACAATAATAAGATGTGGTTTTCTCCCTTATGGGTTTCCACTTATATCTGGTGTTAATGTACTTGATGGTTATGTGATGATGTGATGTTTTAATCTTCTTAATTACTTGTTTTCCACACATTCAGTTTAATGAATCATTATGTATTATGCTTCTTATAAAATGAAGCAGTTAATGGGTCTAAAGAAAAGAGTTTTAAATGTTAATGAATGTACTAAACTGATTCACCCCACCCCCCTCTAAGTTTAGCTAAGGGTTCATCAATTGGTATTAGAACCAGGTTCCTTTAGTAACAGGTTAACACTGGAAGGAGGTCCTAGGTCCCCGAAATGGCTAGCCTAAAAGGATGCTCAACAAATAAAGCACCATTGTTTACCGACACAAACTATGCTTTCTGGTAAATAAGAATGAGGACATACTTAAGCTATCTTGGAATAGAAGTTTGGGTTATTGTGGAAGAAAAATATGCACCAAAGTATACAGACACTAAGGAAGAATCCAAACAAAATTTTAGAGCTAATGCAAATCAATAAATGCACTCGTGAACGGTCTAAGTGAGTCATAATTTATCAAATTAATGCACAGTAAGACTGCCAAAGAAATCTGGGATACTTTAGAAAATATTCATGAGGGAGATACAAAGGTGAAGATGGCCAAAATAAAAGCACATAAAACTCATTTTGAAAACTTAAAAATTAATGAAGATGAAGATATAGTTTCATTCTTCTTAAGAGCTACATAATTTGTGAATATCATGATAGGCCTAGGAGAAGAAATTAAAGAAAGTGTTGTAGTCGAGAAAATATTGAGATATCTACCGTCCATGTTTAATCCTAAGGTTTCTTCCATAGAAGAAACAACAAGCTGGGAAACCTTAACCAAAAAACAATTACTTGGGAACCTAAAAGCATATGAGATGAGACTTCCTAAAGGGAAGTGAAACACGAGGGAGACTACCTTTAAGACAGACAATGCATAGAAAAAAAGCAAGATACATGCTCATGCTCTGATGAAGAAGAAGCCAAATTTGTCATAATATTGGATAGAGGCAAAGGTAAGTACAAAGATGAAATTCCATTTAAGTGTTTTAATTGTTGAAGAGTGGGGCATTATGCTTCAAAATGTCCCAATAAGAAAATAGAGAATCAGTCAAAAGGGAAAGAGAAAATCAATTTCAGCAATAGGCAGAGAGGGAACAGATTTAATAGAATAAAATTTTATGCTCAACAAGACAACAATGCATCTGAGAGCTCAGATGAATCCCCCAATGAAGAAGTAACATTAGAATTCATTTTGATGGCCAAGGAAGAGCTTGAGAAATATTTCCTAGAATTTGAAGAAGAAGACATGGTATAACTTGAGGGGGAGTTGGTGAGTGCCCTAAAGGAAATAGATAGACTCAAGCTCAAGACTAGAAAATAGAAGGCAATCTTTCTGAAACATGTAAAGAAAGAACCAAACTCTGAAGACTTTATTAAGTTGAAAATTGAACTAGAAAAAGCAAGGAAAGTATAAGACATTCTGCTGCAAGAAATAAGCGAGAAAATTCAGGAATGTGGAATATTGAAAGAAGAGGTGGTGAGTCTGAGGAGGAAATTGGAAAAGGCTGAAATTGATTTAAAAATGAACATTCAACAGTTAAAAGATGTTGAACAATTGGACAGGATATTAAATTATCAAAGATCTCCTCTTGTAAATACTAGGATAGGATATGAAGGAGAATCCAACAAGTCGAAGGTAGAGGATAAGAAATCTATTACATTTGTGAAAGTTGTCATTAACTCCCATCAATCTAATAAAAAAACGTGGGAAACCCTTCAAATTATCATGAGCTGCAGCAAAAACCCACCACAAGGAAAGCCTTGGAAAAAAAAGGAGTGAACAACCAAGAAACATTCCAGCACTGACCAAATGGCTTCCAAAGATAGAATTTTCATATGACCAAATGGATATATCGCCAAACAACCTTCTCTGCGAGGTAGAAATACTACTTCCATGGGTATTTTTTTTACTATAAAAGGTTCGAAGATAAAGCCATGGAGTGGAGAGCATACATAAGGAGACCGGAGTATGGAAATTCAAAGGGAATTAAGAACAATGGTGGATTCACTTGTGTACATAAAACATTCCAAAATACAATCAAATGTTTTTGCTGCCATAAAAATGGGTACAACTCTTATGAATATCCTCTCAAAGACTATGATCCATCTCCTTAGGAAATTTATAGAACAAACAACTACATGTAATTGAAAAGGAAGCTAAATAAGTGTGATTTGGTTCTAATTGCTCACGATCAGAACAGTCAATGATATGTGAACAGTGGGTGCTCAAGACATATTACTAGAAACCGAAGCAAGCTTGTAAATTTTGATGAAAAGAAATCAGGGAATGCAACATTCGGAAATGATAGAGCAGGGAAAATAAATGGAAAAAGCACAGTCGGCCTGAATAATGGAGGAGGAGAGGCTCGGGATGTACTGTTTGTAGATGGTTTGAAAGCTAATCTACTAAGTGTTAGTCAAATTTGTGATAAAGGCTGTGAGGTATTTTTCAATACCCAAGATTGTGAATTAAATTCAATCACCACAGGAAATACCTTTGTTAAAGGTGTTAAAAAAGAGAGTAATGTTTATATAGTGGAAGAGGAGAATGAATCATGCCACATCAGCAAATTTTATGAATCTTGGCTATGGCATAGAAAATCGGGAAATCTAAATTTTGACCACATCATCAAACTGAGAAAAAATAAAGCTATTAGAGATTTTCCTGCAATAAGAAAGCCACCAGATGCCATATGTAAGTCCTACGAATTGGGAAAAAAACTCACACATCGTTCAAAGCTAAAGACCAACTATACACAAGTAAGCCTCTTCAAATTGTACACATGGACTTGTGCAGACCTTCGAGAACAAATGCACCAGGTGGAGAATCATACTTCATGCTGATAATCGATGATTTTTCCAGATTAACATGGGTGGCATTTCTCAGATACAAATATGAAGCGTTTGAGAAATTTAATATATTCAAGGTAATGGAAGAAAATAAAACTAGATGTAAACTAAAATTCATCAGATTAGACAGAGGAGGGGAATTCACACGTGATGAGTTTGCAGACATGTGCAATGAATGTGGGATAAAGAAACAGTTTATTGTTGCAGATACACCTCAACAGAATGGAGTGGCAGATAGGAAAAATAGGTTTGTACAACAGATTTCTAGAGCCATGATGCACGAAATAAACATTCCCCAAACCTACTAGGCAGAAGTAGTACACACAACGGTTCATATTCTCAACAAAGCCCATCTCAGACCAAATTGTGACAAGACTCCAAATGAACTGTGGCATGAGAAACTGACATCAATTAATTACTTTAGAGTCTTTGGCAGCAAATGTTTCATAAAGAATAATGATGAAAATTTGAGTAAGTATGATGCAAGATCATATGAAGGAATATTTTTGGGATATGCATCAAAGAGTAAGGGATACACATGCTATAATAAAATATTGCCTAAGATTGTGGAAAGCATTAATGTGACATTCGATGAAGAACTACCAGACAGAACAAAAAGTAAAAACTGTGTCAATTCTCCAGATCATCATCATGATGAGAATCAAGAAAATAAAGAACATAATGAGACAACAGAAGATATATAAATAAACTCAAAAGGACCCTCAAGACATACTGAAAATAACCATCTAGAAGATCAAATCATTCGGGACAAGAGTGCATGATTCCAAATAAGAAGACATCTAGCTGAACAGACCGAGGAAGTGTATCTATCCATGTTGTCACAGATAGAACCGAAGAATTTCGATGAAGCCAGCAAAGACAAAAATTTGATAAATCATATGAACGAAGAATTAGACTAGTTTGAGAAGAACAAGACCTCGGAGTGAATATCAATACCAGTTGGGAAAAATGGCATCGGTAAAAAGTGGATATTCAAGAATAAGATGAATGAACAAGGTCAGGTAATCAAAAATAAAGCCAGACTTGTATGTAAGGGATATTCTCAAATCAAAGGACTTTAATATGATGAAACTTTTGGCCCTATAGCAAGAATGGAAGCAATTAGAATGTTTCTGGCTTTTGCATGCTATCATGATTTCAAGGTATATCAAATGGATGTGAAGTTTTCCTTCTTAAATGGAGATCTATAGGAAGAAGTCTACATGGAACAACTTGAGGGTTTTTCCTTAGCAGATAAGCACAACTATGTTTTCAAATTAAACAAAGCCCCATACACTCTCAAAAAAGCACCACGTGCATGGTATTCTATGCTAGACAAGTACTTTCAAAAACAAGGATTCAAGAAGGGAGGAGTAGAAAACAATCTGTATATAAAGGCCGATGAAAATGAAATTTTAATTGTAGTGGTATATTTAGATGACTTCATGTTTGGAAGCAACAAGGATGAGTTAGTAAAAGGATTTGCAGAAGATATGAAGTCAAAATTTGAGATGTCTCTGATTGGAGAGCTTACCTTCTACCTAGGACTTCAAATTCTATAGAAGAAAAAAGGCATACTCATTTCACAAGATAAATACTTGAGAGACATGTTAAAAATATTCCAAATGGAAGACTGCAAACCTGTGTCAACTCCCATGATCACTGGATACAAGTTATGTGCTGATGATGGATCTGCAAATGTAGATCAAAGACTTTACATATCTATGATAGGAAGTCTGCTAAACCTAAGAACCTCTAGAATATACATTATTTTGGAAGTAGGACTTGTGGCGAGATATCAGGAAGCAAGAAAACAAAATCACTTGCTAGCAATCAAGAGGATACTTAGATACTTTCAAGGAACTGCACATTATGGCCTATGGTATCCGAAAGGCAAAGATTTCACATTGACAACATATACAGATGTAGATTGGGCCAGCTGTGAGGATGACAGGAAAAGCACAAGTGGAGGCGCATTCTATTTGGGAGAAATTCTGGTGGCATGGTTAAGCAAGAAGCAAAAATTTGTCTCTCCGTCTACAACAGAAGCAGAATACATTGTAGAAGAATCTTGTTGCACACAAGTGATGTGGATGAAACAAACTCTTCAATACATGAAGGTAAGTGTCACTGAACCTATTTCTATCAAATGTGACAATACAAGTGCAGTAAGCATATCAAAAAATCATGTGCTTCATTTGAAAACCAAGAACATTCCAATAAAGTACCACTTGGAAAATGCACCAGCAAAGGCTGCAATATTAGGAACAAACATCCAGTGAGGGTTAGACAAGAAGAAACTTCTCAAGGGGAGAATAGCCCATAAAAGTTGTCAAGAAGAGCTCAAGCTATGGAGCTGGTAAAGGTCTATAGAGGATGATTATACTGTGTGTCTCTCGGAAAGTATGAATAATGTAAAAAAATTCTTTTAAGAAGGATGAATAAGAAAAATGTTATTATCAGTATATCATTACAAATATTCATCAATTGGTATTTGGAGTAGTCTTCCTATCAGTATAATACCAAATGTTATTGTTGGAGCAGTGTTATGGTACAGGTCCCGAGTATCAGAGTATTATAGCATACATCATGGTGTTGGTATGGCAGAAATACATCAAGGATAATGTCAAGTTTCATTACCAAAGCATGGAAAGAAAGGAATTTTTGATATTTCACCAGTGCACAGAGTTTCATCAAGCAACAAGGGACAAAAGAACAAAACATTCTATGGTGACATACCTTCCAAAATTCTAATTATTTGTGATAGCATAATTTTTTTTGTATATTCATGAAATATCAATGATTCTCAAAGTGTTATCCCAACAATGCTCATATATCATATGAAGTCTGCAATTCATTCACAATGCTCCTGTAATTTTGAATTACATATAAAGCACTTCTTATGTGTAACATAAAGCAACAATCACGGTTTATATATAACAATCATGAAGTAGTAATACAATGGTGGATTAAGTGTATTCATTCAAATACAAAAGGATTCATCAAGTGTGTAAGGAATAGATGTAGTGTGTATATTCATTTCGTAACAAAAGAATAGAATGAAGAATGATTATATACAACTTAGAGAGAAGTAATGCAACAATGGAAACTACATTGGAAAATGTGTAACCCTTTAACATTGATGTCAAAAGGGGAGGAAAGTGAGCAGAGGAATAAAGGCACTTATCAGAATGAAAGGGGGAGGAATTGTTGCCATCATTGCCGAAGGGGGAGACTGTTGGACATATTTTCATTGATGGAAAATAAAAAGAAAGGAGAAGCACCAGAATTATCATTGAGAATAGAGTAGATCAGGATCAACTGGAGTCTAAAGAAGCAATAAGGCAAAGAAGGAAAAAGTTAAGTGGAGAAGCATAAAAGAGAGTCAGAGGAGCAGCAAAGAGTAAAAGAGAGGCAGAGGAGAAGCATTAGAGGCAAAGGAGTGAGGAAGAGGAGAAGCAAAGAGGCATGGATCAACACTAGAATTATCAGTAAGGCAAAGGAGTAGAGAGGCGTAGTAAAGAGGCAAGGAGCAAAATAAAAATGATCAAAGAATAAAATTGTGCATTACAGGGTCAAGTCGATCTATTCACATTTAGAACAGTAAGCAAAAGAAAATTGTGTTGAAAAGTTTAAGTCAGGTGTATGCATAGAGAATGTGTGAAATAAATAAAATCATTGAACAAGTAGGCCAGGTTGGGCTAGTTATAAAACACATGCAGAACAGTGGTTGTACATTCACAATATCGTGCCAAAAATTGAAGCAGAGATTGACAGTCAAGATCATATCGCGAACATTATTAAAGTAGGAGAAAGTACGATCCAGATTATATCGCAGTCAGCCATAATATTATTATCGCACATCACTGTCAGAAATTTTTATATTTATATGTTAAGTTATCGTAAGTTAATTTTTTTAAGTTAAGAAGTGGGGTTTTCGATGCGATGTTATCACATATCCCAAATCACAGTGGAAGGACTATCGAAAAACAACAAAGACATAGAAATTGTGAAATGCGAAGTGTGGGAGATGACGTGGCAATATTACGTGGCAGTGACATGACGATGACGTGGTAGTGACGTGGCGATGAGGTGGAAGTGACGTGCAAAGGTGACATGGAATGATGACGTGGAGATGACGTGGACTTGGATGGCATATCTCACATCGCAAGCTCATAAGGGATAACACTCATGAATCACATTGAAACGGCGAAATACGAAATGCAATATGAGCAAGGATGCGATGCATTTTCAAAGTTAAATTCTAATATATTTCAGCTCTGGGGTTAGGTATATTTCCTTAATAAAACGCATCGAGAGAATGAAAGGCGTCTATAACATATAATACATAAGGTAACCGAAATGCGATAAGAGTATCAGATGTGATATGGTTTCAAAGAAAATGTCTAAAGGATTTCAAATCAGAAGGTATAAGGTTTCGATTTGAGAAATCACATCAGGGTTTGGAAAAGCTATGCATAACAAGAAAAACATGAGAACTTCAAAGTGCGAAGTGCGATAATGAAGCAGACACGATGTAGGTCAATTTTTAAGACTTAATGATTTCAAGTCCGGGAGAATGGGTTTTCCCTTTGTTTAATCGCATAAGAGAGAAAAGGAGGATTATAACGTAAAACAAAGGAAAGGTTAAACTCAAGAGGAAAGACTCAGGAAAGTGACACAATCCTCGTGCAAGGTTAGTGCAGTCGTTCAATAACAAATTCTGAATGCAACAGAAGAATACTTGGGTAAGTAACTCGACATAGAGAAAAGGAGCAGGTGAAGGCTGAACGTTGTGGGCATGAGCAGAAGAGGAAAAGTTGGGAAAAAGGAGCATATGGTGGCACTTTTGGAAACGCAACAACTGGGTTGAGTCAGGCCAAAAAATATAATTATGCAAAACTTTGTTGAATGTAACAGTAGAAACTGGAAAGATCAATCACAGTAGCAGAAGGGACAAATGCACAACAAGACAAGAGTTGAAAGGGCTGAGTGAAATATTGTTGTAACTGTAAAAGTAAATTCATTGATTATTTTATATTATTTTTTATGCAAAGGAAAGACTCTGTAGGCATAGGAAAAACTCCAATGAGTGTTGTATTGATTATTTATGATGTAATAACCTGAACTAAAGCGTAAGGAATCGAATGGGTGGAAGGCATAAGGGTCAGGATTGTTCACTTCATATTCCCTGTAGTATACAAATAGTCATGTAGTTATCTGTATAAAACATTTTATATCCCTGTGCATAGAGAGGTTAGAGGATCACAATAGAGTTCAAGAGAGCTTAATATTGTAAGAGAGTTACAGAATGGGAGAGAGTTGGAGAAATTGAGAGATATGATAGAGATGTTATGCACATCAGGAGCTGATATGAAGTAGATATTAAGGGTGAAGAGACAAGAGTGGATAAGAGTATAAAAGAGCTGATATCCAGGTAAATCAACATTTTAGTTTCATGTTCAGTAAGTGGATTGTCGTCTCCTTTCAAGTTCAAGCTTGAAACATTTCCAGTTGGATTTGGGTGAGGTAGAAGCCTCCTGTGGGTTGTAGCCTATAAAAAATATATGGGTGTTGGAGCTTCCTTTCAAGTTGTAGCTTTCATAATTTGAGGTAGTAGCCTCTTGTAGGTTAGAGCCTACAAAAAATCAGTGGTGAGAGGGAGTTGGAGCTTTCCTTTACATCACCCCAATAATAAGATGTGGTTTTCTCGCTTATGGGTTTCCCCTTATATTTGGTTTCTATGTGCTTTATGATTATGTGTTGATGTGATGTTTTTATATTCTTAATTACTTTTTGTCCACACATTTAGTTTACTCATTCATTATGTATTAAGCTTCTTATAAAATTAACTAGTTAATTGGTGTAAAGAAAATATTTTTAAATGTCCATCAATGTAATAAATAGATTCACCCCCCCCCCCCCCCCTCAATTTAGCTAAGGGTTCATCATAATGGCCATGTACACCAAAACATATAGAAGGTTTTTTCGTACGAAATTCCTTATTGTGTTGGGAATTAGGGAAATTTTGAGGTATAAAATGGGCCTCCTAAGAAAAATGTGCAAAAAAAATAAACTTTATAAGAACCAATAGTATTCAAGATGATGATGTCAACCATGGGGGATGATTAACCATTTTTTAAGTAAAAGGGTAAAAAGATTAAAAAATAATAAAATAATAAAACTGTTTTTTCAACTCGTATTTTCAACTTATCTCCCAGAGTTTTTAATCCAATTTCGAGTGAGAGTAATGATTGGATGCAAAATTTAATTCCTCATCCAAGGAGTACCCATGTTGTATACTTTCAATGGACGTTGTTACATGAGAAATGAGAAATACATTAAAAAAAACGTGATTTCAATCACGTTTTTCATGTATTTCTCATTTTTCGTGTAGTAGAACCCATCAAAAGTATGCAACATGGGTACTCCTTGGATGAGGAATTAAATTTTTCATCCAACGAGTACTCCCGCTCTAAATTTGAGTAAAAACTTTGGGAGATAAGTTGAAAATATGAGTTAAAAAGTAGTTTTTCTTTTTTCCCTCTAAAATTTGATGATGTAATCAAATCTTATTTTATTATTTCCACTATTATTTTATAGTTTCCTTAGGATTCCCATTTTATACCTCAAAATTCCACTATTGGGTTAATCGCCTTGTTGTCAGTTTGCGATATTAGGCTATTTCCCTTGGCGTGTTCTTGGTTTATTACCTTGGCAATCCTGGTTACCCTGCCTTTGTCAATTTTAGTTTACTTTCCCCTTATTATATTTCTTGTAATTATCGGGATTAGCTGCAATCTGTTGAGCATGCACTTGACCATGAGGAGGTGGTGGCTGTTGTGGTAGGGGTTAATAGGGCATGGGAGGTGGGTCTGCTGATGCCGGAGGGGCTGGAGTGTCGTGATGTGGATAAGGATAAGAAGGAGGTGGGGAAACATTTGGGTAAACAAGCTTAGCAATATCTACCCCTGACATCGACTGATGCTACTGGGTAAATGTGTAAGACTTGATTTAACTAGGATACAAGTTTCCTAGAGGGGGATAGGTGTTGGAGGAAATGATCCCCCCTTGGGGTTAGCCATATCTCATGTGAGGAGGATCATATGGATGTGAAATGGATCCAACGATACCGTCAATGATGTGAGATGGCCCCAGTGCATTAGCACCACCAAGTCCAGGAAGATCTGGTAAAATGGTAAAAACATAACCAGACTGGGCGTATATCAAGTCATATTTTAATTCAACGTGGCGAGCTTCTTCCTGGGACTCAGGAAAATGAGAAGCAACATATTTACCTATGGGGTATAAGAGTGTTATAAGAAACCAATCCACATAGACACGGTAGTCAAATGTAGGAGCTTTACACAAGTGTAATATTCCCAATCAGCCATGAGCTAGTTGCATTATTATTATTATTATTTTCTTTCTTGCTTAATGAATAAGAGGATATGGAGATCCATAAATATCCTTAAATAATAATAAAACCAATTCCAATGTGAAAGGAGTACATATTGGCAGCTTAATTGAGCACCCTTGTGTGTGAAAAGGGGCCCGAACACCATGACTGGGTCAACTTTGCCCAAATCAACAACGTTGTCATGGAGGAGTGGACATTTATGGAGGGACAATGCAGTTTTAGATCGAGACTCTTTGCATGGAAGTAATTTCATAAATGAATCAAGATTAGGGTTAGGAGGATCATAAATTATATAAGGAAGAGGATGGAAGCCCTATTCATTCATGTTGATGTATGTTTATATTTTTGATATATGGTCTGTTTAGACGTATAGCTTTCTTCAGTTGTTTAGCTAATATTGCAGTGTTGTTTAGCACATGGTGTTCCTGGTCGGGAATAAATCTCTATCATTGAGAGGCCCCATCGGAAGAGAATTGCACTACCATTCCACATTTAGGAATTAGGCCAAAGCTTCAGTCTTGTGGTACAGTGCAGTTTCTGTTGAGATATGTGTTGAGTTGCGGGTTGTAGCAGTGGAGACTAGATCTAGGTGATTTCTGATATGTTTCTCATTGGAGGAAGGTTTTTTTCCATTGGGAGGTTGGTGAGGAAGGCCCTTGAGACTTATTGCAGCATTTGGCATTAGGCCACTTATTTATTTTACCCTACAACACAGTATCTGTTTTTTACTGCATTATTTTGAGGGAGGAGTTGCAGGGTGGTTTTAGTAGACCATTTGGGGAGGATGTTTTCTATAGAAGGGATCAACCTTTCATCTAGAGGATGTATTAGAGGAGGTTGCATTCTTTGGAATATTAGATCAGCCACACCTTTCCTGTTTATATGTTGTATTGAATATTAATCCCTGGGGCTTGATTCAGATCTTGTATGGTGGTGTATTTCTAAGAACCCTCGTGGGGTTCTTCATTGGAGGTTGTATAGAGCCTTGATCTGTATTTTTTTTTTTTTTTTTGTCGCATGTATCAGCCCATGATATTTTTTGTACTCATTTGCTGTAGCAGTGTATCCATGACTGCCTTGTAGCTATCTTCCGGCATTTTTGATATAGTAGCAACACCTCTTATTGATGGTTCTCTTTATTGTAGGCTTGTTCTATCTTTTTATATGACTTGTGGCCCATTTATTATAGAAATTTTTCTGCTATTATGATGAATGGAAGGTATCCATATTCGTCTCCATGATTTATCTAATTTTTACACTGCTATTTCCATGGTTTTGCACTATATTCTTGATTTTCCTATTTGGGAATATTACAGTGCTATTAGAGCATAATATTACCTCAACCTGTGTATCTTGAAAATCCAATATGTCATCAAAAGAAGGAGATTCTCTCACAGATAGAGAGAAGATGAATTTCCAAAGAATAAACCAGAAGTTTGATTATATAAATGATAAAGAAGACAAGGGTAAAACTCCCTTATCAGGAGAAGATGAAGAGAAGGAGTTTCCTAAGATTCTTATTCAAACTATGTAAGACATTGATAGAGAAATAAAGGAGATGAGGATGTATATAAATAAGGAATCCCCTAAAGGATTTCTACATGGTGAAGGCTCCGGCATTTCTCATCACTAGAGTGATCAACCAGTGAAGCAACATAAATTTTCCTAATGCTCTACAATGCCTACATTCTTAGCAGTGGGAAATGAAGGGTTTCAAGAACAAGAAACTCTTGAAGACTATTTCATGGATTATGAGTCTCAATCTCAAATATTCAAGGATCATCTGAGTTTTCAAGAATTTTTTCAGATTAAGGACAATAGGAGACCCTGACGTTACAATAGAGGTGAAGGATTCATTCAAAATCATGATCTACACTGAACTATGGGTATATGTTTCTTACCCAACTTTGGTGGGTCATCTAAATGCACTACCAAATCATGGGTAGAGAAGCTTGACATCTACTTCGACTTGAACAATGTACTAGAGATGGAGGCCATTAAGATAGTTGTGCTACACCTTGAGGGTGAAGCACATGATTGGTGGTTCCATGGCTTATCTACATTAGGTCATGCCAATTTTACTGCATATTCAGAGTTCACAAGGAGGTTGGTGGAGAGGTTTGATAGAAGAGACCTTGAGGAACCATTCATGGGGCTAGCAAAGCTCAAACAATCAGGTAATCCAGAAACTTATATTTCAGAATTTCTAAAACTTTTTGTTACGGTTCCTTATTTATCTACAACAAGAAGGGTATATATGTTCATTGATGGGTTAGAAAAACCTCTTCATGGATTAGTTAATTCTACCAAGACCACTACCCTTCAAGATGCCATTGAAAGGGCTAGAGATCTACAAGATGCCTTGCCAAAAGCAAAGGCAAAATTTCAACAAAAGCCCTCTTTTCCATCAAAGGGAATAGATTAGAAGGCCCCTTTCTCAAAAGAGAGTGAAAATAAAACACCTCTTAGTGATGATGTCCAAAGAGACTTGAGGAGGAGGAAGCTTTGCTTCACATGCCAAGAATCTTGGGCACCCAAACATGGATGTGCAGTAGGAAAGGCACACTATATAGAGGTCTTCTCGGATGATGACAGGGAAGAAGAAGAGGAACTAGAAAGAGGTCACAGTGTTGGCATAATAGGAGATGATCCACCACCATCAGGAAGTGGGGATGTGGCATTTTCTCCAATTGGAGGGGCTCTTGCATCATTGAGAGGAGTACACAAGTACTTGACCTTGAGGGTTTGAGGTTCCATCTTAGATCAAAGGGTTTCAGTTTTGATTGATAGTGGGCCTACCCACAATTTTATTGATGCCCAAATAGTGCAGAGGAGGGAAATACCCACTGACGATTTTGAGGGATTTTTTGTTTTGGTCATAGGAGCTAGAACTATGCACTGCATGCATTATGTTCCATATTTATCTGTCACCATGGGGACATATACATTGACTGATCACTTCTTTATTGTTGAGATACCTGGCAGCAATGTGATATTGGGTGTTCAATGGTTGATTACCTTGGGGAAGGTCACCACAAATTGGGAAAATTTGCAGATGGAATGAGTGGATAGAAAGAGTGGAAAAATGAGATGATTAATGGCATGCACACATATCCCTCACATACAACTTCCACAAAAAAATTAGAGATGGATTTGTGTAGTGGAAGCAAGTACCTAATAGTCCCATCTATCATTCACATGAATTTGGCCCATGAGACATTACTATTTTGTGGCAAACCACCTGGGAGGCCACCTGGTCGAGAATTGGTGAGAAATGTCTAAAACAATATTGCACCACTCATATATCCAGGAGTTGTGTGACCATTTGGAGGTCATTGTACAATGCAGAGAGTCTTGGGTAGACTCAAGGAGGAGGGAGACTTTCTCCCATCATCATCATTACCCACTCTTATATTAGATTTTTCACTAATAAAGGAGCAGTAGAGGGAGGGTAGTAGCCTTACATTACGTGACTTTGGCATGGGATATTTCAAATACGAGGATAGACATATGAAAGATGATTTATATGATAGATCATCAGTGTTGTCACTGTGGAGAGTAGATCCAAATTGGAAATCCCAGTTTTTTGTGGATTATTCCAAGGATATTTTTACTTGTATGATACTTGATGACCAGCTACATGAGGAGGGATATTCAGTCCAAGATGAGGTCATCTACTATCATGGTAAGATATTCTTATCTAGATCTTCCAAGCTCAAGGAGAAGTTACTACATGTAACACATGAGGATTTTCTCTTCATCCATGCTTATTCTATGGGATCATACCACACCATCATGGAGGGGTACATTTGGGAAGGCTTTGAAGAGGAGATATATCATCATTTGATGAGATGCATGGATTATGTGGATTTGGAGGAGATACATAACTCTTTGGAGGAGTTATCACAGCCATGTCTTTCCTCTTTGGGAAGGAGAGGGGATCTATCTATGGACCACTACATTTCTATGAGCAGAAATTATGGTAAGGAAAATGTTTATGTGCATAATGTTTTACTTGATGTTCATTTTCCTTCCTTTACCATGTATATTCAAGCCATTGTTCCAAGAAGGAGAATTCTTCCTTACAAACTTCATGGCCAACTTTGGGCCATAAACTATGTTGAGCATGGCCACTCCATAGAAGGATATAGGGAGATGATTTACCATTCAGGATGCACTCCAAAGGCACCAAAAAATTTTCACCTTCTCAAAGAATGTGAGAAGACTATGGAAGAAATTAAGTGGAGAGGAATCGACTTACCATATCATTATCTGATGTAGTCAGGAGATATATTGCACCAATTCCACAAGTGGGACTATGATCCACCTCCATTTTTGCATATTGTTGTTCATATGTACTTGGTTTTGATCCCATACATAGATGTTGTTCTTATTCTTTTTATGGGAATGATTAGAGGGAGGATGGAAGGACTAGATGTGCCCTTTGGGAGAGAGATTCTCCATGTTCATTATGCTACAATGTTGTGAAACCAGCTCCAAAAATAGAAGAAAAGAGATATCAACGCCTCATAAATAAGCCACTTCGAGGGGGCAACCTCCAATACATTACATAAATGAACAATTCTTGGATGACAGAAATGACAAAACCTCATTTCTATATATAGGAGTCCATGGGGCCATAATGTAATCCTAGTGGGGCCACAATGTAACCCTAGCCGAACTAACAATAATAATTTAAGGGCACAATAATAACAATATGGGGGTTATAGGGGTACAAAAATAAAAATAAGGGGGGCTACAGTAACATAATAAGGGACCACACTATCAATATAGTGACTTAACATGCCCCTCTCCTTCAAACAAGTGTTGTCCTCAACGCTTGATTATTTCTTGATGCTTCTGTATAAAATTCTCATCGTTCCATGTGGAATATTCTACAGGAAAGTTCTTCCACTTGCTGAATACTTTGAAATTGATCATACTTGTCGAGTTCTTGTTTATGTGACTACTTCATAGCTTTTTTCGATGTGATGTTGATCTTCTTGTTGTTTCATTAGATTCTGCACCAAAGTTAGGTTATCCTTTGAGATTTGGAGAACTTGTTGTTGATGCTTGGTTTGATCTTCCACTAATTTACCACCCATATTACCTATTATTTGATCCTTCAAACCATCCAAGTTAGCCTCCATTTCTACTTTTAAACCATCTATGTCATCTTCAGTTGCTCCTCATAAGATCAAAACTTGTTGCACTTGGTACTGTAATTTTTATATCTCATACTGCAATTCTTTCTCTTCATGCGTCATAGTATAGAATTTTGAGGGCTTGATCGGTATGGAATTACTTTTTGAAGGAATTATAGAACCCAATACTGATAAAAATTCTAAAATATTCCCTTGGAATCACTTCAGACTTCATTTTCAAACAAACATTATGCAATTTTAAAAACCAAATACACACATTTTTCTTGCTTTTGAGGAGCTCAATATTGAAAGTGAATTATCTCTGTGATTGCAGATCTTAAATATATGAAATTTGGCCCTAAGGTAGCCCTCTTAATCCTCTTTAGAATGCCACAGTTTTGATCTGATTTGGATTCTTCAAGACAAAGTTATCTCAAATCTCCCACAATAACCAAATGATGGACTAGTTTAGTAGAGCGAACTTTTATGACTTGTCACATGTCACTGTTTGCTCCTTTGGCTCTGAAATTTATAGATATGAAACTAAAATCCATGCACTTACAGTCACTTTTTACAAAATTCCAATTCGATGCCCAGAGAGAGAGTTATGAATATTTTCGCACGATCACCTCTTTGAGATGAAATTCGGGACCCTGAAAAAGACCTAAGTTCCACAGATCATATCTTCGAAAATATTGTGAACCAAGCTCTGAAAGTTTGCGATGATTGTCCTCAGGATTTTAGCTTCATGCTCTAAAAAATTCTACTTCGTAACCTTCGTAGAACAAACGTTATAGAGAAAATTCCGCAATGACCTTTTTAAGTGAAATTCAGGAGCCTGCAAAAAACCCTAGCTTAAACAGATCATATCTCCGAAAATATTGCGAACCAAGCTCTGAAATTTTGCAGAAATGTTCCTCAGGATTTTGGCTTCATACTCTAAACATTTCAGCGTCTAAACCTTCATATAAAAAAATTTATAGCAAAAATTCCACGATGACCTGTTTGGAGCAGGGAAACCCTACAATCCAATGCTCTGATCCCAAATGTTGTGAAACTAGCTCCAAAAATAGAAGAAAAGAGATATCAACGCCTTATAAATAAGCCACTTCGAGGGGGAAACCTCCAATACATTACATGAATGAACAATTCTTGGATGATACAAATGACAAAACCTCCTTTCTATATATAGGAATCCATGGGGCCACAATGTAATCCTAGTGGGGCCATAATATAACCCTAGCCAACCTAACAATAATAATGTAAGGGCACAATAATAACAATATGGGGGTTACAGGGTACAACAATAAAAATGAGGGGGGCTACACTAACATAATAAGGGACTATACTATTAATATAGTGACTTAACATACATGTTTCATGGAGGACATTGGGAAAACCATGATTGTTTCAATGGATCTATTTCTGCCTTGTGGGATGAATCATTTTCATCTCATGAGAACTTGGGAGGAGCATTTCATGGAGGGATGGATTGGGAGACACTTTGATTATGAGGGAAGGTTATCACATGGAGGTGTCACCAATGGTGGATGAGAAGAGTTGCAGCACTCACCTTTATAGTTGCTTGAGGACAAGCAACATTTGCAAGGGGAGGACTGTAATATTCCCAATTATCCATTAGCTATTTGGAATATTAAATTTTGTTTTTTCTTTCTTGTTTAATGAATAAGAGGATATGGATATCCATAAATCTCCTTAAATAATAATAAAACCAATTCCAGTGTGAACGGAGGACATATTGGCAGCTTAATTGAGCACCCTTGTGTGTGAAAAGGGGTTGGAACACCTTGACTGGATCAACTTTGAACAAATAAATAGCATTGTCATGGAGGAGTGGATATTTATGGAGAGACAATGCAGTTTTAGATGGAATCTTTGCATGGAAGTAGTTTCATAAATTAATGGTACTTAGGGTTAGTAAGCTCATTAATTATATAAGGAAGAGGATGGAAGCCATATTCATTCATGTTGATTTATGTTTATGTTTTATATATATATATATATATATATATATATTTTAGACATGCAGCTTTCTTCAATTGTTTAGATAATATTGCAGTGTTGTATAGCACAGGGTGTTCCTGGTTGGGAATCCCACCTCTGTCCTTGAGAGGCCTCATAGGAAAAGCATTGCACTACCATTCCACAATCAGGCATTAGGCCAAAGCTTCAGTCTTGTCGTACAACATAGTTTATGTTGATAGATGTGCTGAGTTGTAGGTTGCAGCAATGGAGACTAGATCCGAGTGATTTCTGATCTGTTTTTCATTGGAGGAAAGCTTCCTTCCATTTGGAGGCTGGTGAGGAAGGCCCTTGAGCCTTATTAAATCATTTGGAATCATGCCACTTATTTATTTGCCCCTACAGAGGAGTATCAGTCTTGGAGTGTGTTATTTTGAGGGAGGAGTTGTAGGGTTGTTTTAGTACACCATTTGGGGAGGAGTTTTTCTAGAGAAGGGATCAACCTTTCATCTAGAGGATCCATTGGATGAGGCTACATTATTTGGAATATCAGATAAGCCACACCTTTCCATTTTATATGTTGTAGTGAATCTTCAGCACTAGGGCTTGATTCAGATCTTGTATGGTGGTGTACTTTTGAAAACTCTTGTGGGGTTCTTCATTGGAGGTTGTATAGAGCCTCGATCTGTATTTGTTGTATCTTTTGTGGCATATATTAGCCCATGATATTTTGTGTACTCATTTTTTGTAGAATTTAATCCATGATTGCGTTTTAGCTATCTTCCAACATTTTTGATATAGTATCAGCACCTCTTATTGAGGGTTTTCTTTATTGGATGCTTGTTATATCTTGTTATATGCTTTGTGGCCCATTTATTATACACATTTCATTGCTTTTATGATTAATGGAAGGTATCCATATTGATCTCCATGATTTATCTAATGTTTACACTGTTATTTCCATGGTTTTGCACTATATTGCTTCTTTTCCCAATTGGGAATATTACAAAAAGCTCCTTATTCTACACCACTCATGGACATGGTCAGAAAGGCGTTGGCAGAATATTAATGGAATGCATTCAACAACTTGGTACTATATCATAACAGAGGGGTAAATGGAAATATGACAAAAACGCTTTAGAGAGACTCACAAAAGTGGTATGAGATGCGGTAGGCTGGTCAACATACCACTTTTCACCTTCTCCAGTGAGCATGCATTGGAACAACTGAAGGATAATGGAGTCATCGAGGATTGGATTAGATGAACACCACACCACATATGAAAGTAGTAGACATGATTAGTGGGGTCCTCTCCACTATTTCCTTTAAACTTAGGAATGTCAGAAGGAGGCTTAGTTGGCATAGTTGGCAAACCTACATTGTGGAGTATCGGGTCATTGATTAAATGGCTAAAATCGGGGAGGCTTAAACCTACCATAAAAGGTAGCAAAGGAGTATCCGAGATGGTTCCTGTAGCAGTTCCATTAGAAGTGACTCTAGGATTAGGGCTAGAGCCACCGACTGGTTGGCCTCCCACACCTGAATTGGCGTTTGACATGGTGGTTTTATGAGGTTGAGAAGAAGTGGAATTGGAGGAAGAATTCGATGAACCAAAAGAAATAGAGTCAGAATGGGGACTTGGGGGAGAACTAACTCGGACCCTACGGGGTGGAGCAAGATGCCCCAGTAGAATGTAAGGGTGACGACCTTGGAGTCTCCATGATAAATTCCTTAGGGACGCAATGATGGAAAGTCACAAATGACACGAAAAGGTTGAAGAGTGATAAACAATGGATTTGTGTGATGGATAAATTAAATATGATTTTTATGTCTTGGCTTGGTGGTGTCAAAAAATTGCTCTTCGTTTTAGGTGTGAGTGTGTGTAAGTGATGTTTTTATTTTAATTAAGCCCAGGAAATTATTTAACGAAAAATAAAACTATTGAAAAACTCTACATGAAATTGAAGTGACAGTAAAATAAACAGCTAATCATGCATAAATACCAACCCAAAAAAGGATCTTAAACAACTAGACGAAATGGGGGCGAAAGTGACTCAAAGCACACTAAAATGGCCAAGATATCAAAATTCTATGAGACTAGTATATAATGACTTAATACTGCTCAAAATGACATAGAAAATAGCAATAAATCAGACGGAAAATTTCTGCAAAACATATGGCTAAAGGTGAAAAACCCTCGACAAATAATGGAACCCTAAGGGAAAATGCCAAACAATACTCAATAGGGAGCTTTGGATGTAACAATAACCTATCTAAAGGATCTGTAAAAATTATGGATCAGACCCTGAAATGATGGCTGAAAACGCTACAAATCATAGAATACCCACTTAGCTCAAATCCTCCTAAAAATGTGGAGGCATAATGAAACCCTAGGGGGCTTGATTCTTCTTGAAGGAGATAAAACGATCATATCTAGGCCTAAGACATGCTAAAACATAGGTCAAACAAACCAAATAAGTTCTCTCGGTAGACCCTGGCAATTGTTGGAAAAACTTAGAAAAAGATTCCAGATCACAGTTAATGACCTGTAAATAGGTGGGATCACACTTTTTGGGCAGATAAGTGCGATTTCGCTGTGAAATTTCACTTTTTGGGCTTAAAATTGTGAGTTCTTCTCCTTGGTTCCTTGATGGTGGGTTGCAGAAAAAGTGTTGTCTCCAGTGCGGTTGGTACCTCTTACCCTGATCGTCGAAGCTAATGGTCACCAAGGAATCTAAATTACAATAGTGGAGTTGTAATTTGTTAGAGTAAAATCCTTTGGAAAGTTTAGCAGAAGGACCTTACTTAATCTACGATGAAATATATCCCTAACAATACAAATGGTTGTAAACCGTTTATATCTGCAATAGACAATCAAAACAAATCCTGCAAAATTCCAAATCTATGGAGTAAAAGTAGTTAAGTGGAAAAATGAAGTAATACCTTATGCAAAAAAATAACTTCAACTAAACAATGTAAAAGACAAGTTTAAAGAATGATTTCTTATAGTATAACACTTGGTGAAAGAAACAAGTAGATGTTACCACTCCCCCTCGATGGGATGGGTTCTTGGTTGTCCTCAATGCTCTAGCTTCGCGAGTCTCTCTCTCTCAATAATATAGAAAACCCAAAATATGTGTTGAACTCAAGTGGGAGCTCAAATGGAAAAATAAAATGATAGCAACAATAAGAATGATCAAAGTGATAAATGAATAGAAAAACCCTCCTATTTATAACAAAATATTGGGTTATCCTTGATAATGGAGAATAATCAAACATTATTAACCAAAATCTAGATCTAATCGCTTGGAATATTTTATTATATTGTGTTGGAAGGAAAAGGTATTTAAATTGGTTAAATACCTTTATTTAGAATTAATAAACAAATAAATTACTTATTTTTCATTTCAGGAATGTGGTTAAAGAATAATAAATAAATAATGACTTGTTTAGTTATTCCTTGGTGATTTATTCAAATTTAACAAGTAATGATAATTAAATAATTATTTAATTTATTATTCCTATAGAAAAATAATATAAATAATGATTTATCTAATTATGTCTCATAATTAGCTTAAATATGACCATGAACATTATTTAAAAAATAGTTTAATTAATTATTCATAGAGGAAAATCAAATAAATAATGATTTATTTAATTATTCCTCATGGGGTTTCTTGTTTTAACCAGAAATAACTTAATAAAATATGGTTTATTGAATTATTTTTAATAGTGAAAGAAATTCTACTATGGTAAATTTTTTGTTACATGTTGTACTTTGATCCATATAGCTAGGTATGGCTAGATGATCAGTTTTTGGTGATAACATCGTCTACATACATCCTCAGGGGACCTCTCTTCTACCTATTTATACTAGACTATTTGAGAGGGTCAAGCTAGTTTTGGAGGGCTAGTTTTTTGGAGAGCTAGTTTTGAGAGAGAGCTTGTGAAGTCTTGGTCACATGTGTGTTCCTCTTCATGCTCATTTCTTAGATATAGTGGGAAACTTTGTCAAGTTGTGGAGAGGAAGCATGGAAGAAAAGGTATAAGCATCGTTTTCTTTTATATGATTAATGAAGATTTGTGATCCCCGCCCTTACATGATTATTGTTCAAAAAATCTTATAATCCGTTTATATTGCTTCTGATCTAAAGATATTCCGAGGAATATCATTTATCATACTTGAATGTTTGTGGTTGTGTGTAGGTGTTGATATCAAGTGAAAATGAAGCAAATCACTTGAGTGGAGAACGATGATTCTGCTAGCAATTAAAAATCCTTCCCCAACCTGCAAGGAGGCCAGTTGCCATCTCTCTTCCTTTTAGCATAAAATTGGTTGTATCGTGCATGTTTTATCATAGGATATTGGGATCCATTTATTGTCTCATTAGTCTTGTCTCTTTATATCCAGTGACCTAATAAGAAACTAGATCACGGAGCAACAAACCCTTCCAAATTCTGAGGCAACAAGAAATTTTTTTAAATAATGAAAATTTATTCACCATTTCATTATTTTACTTAAAATTCAAGTGAATAATTTACGAGAGAGACATATCAGGAGCATTGTGAAGAAACATAATACTTTGGAGCTGTAGAAATATTCAAATATGAGAAGCTGAAAGGTATGGCGGTTTAGTAAAAAACATACATAATAAAATTTTTAAATATTATTTTTTATTTTACTAATAAAAAAATTTACAATTTTTGTTAGGGTTTAATTAAAAGAGAGGTCATTTGCAAGAGAGACATATTGAGAGCACTATGGAGCTACAAAATATTTTTAATCTTCCAGAAGATCTGAAGTTGAAAGGTATGGTAATTCACTCAAAACCCTAGATAACAAAAATATTAAATTTTATTGTTAAAATATTTTACAATTTCTATTATTGACAATTCAAAAAAAAAATTACTATAGATTTTACTATGAAAAAATTTTACGATCTAATTTCCTATTTAAATTTAAATAAAATTAAAAAAATATCAATGTTTACCTTAAACCCTTGCTTATTTCTGCAAAATTTCACCTTAGGGTTTAACTTCCTCTACCACTTCACAATTAGCATTTTTAAATTTAGGGATATTAGAAATAAAGGGTTTGCATACTTACTATATATAGGTCATTTGACATGTAAAGCAGTGGAATCAACTATTTAATTAGATCCAAACCCTATCAGTCATATTTGTTTTTTCTTTAAACGGATGCATGTTCCATGACGATGCCCTCTCTAATATGATGCACTGTTGCTCCCTATGTAATACAACGCATCAACATATTGATCATGATGATGATGGTTAATATCCACTCAGACCAATATTTGGTCTATCGAACCTAAAGAAAAGAGTTGTTTAGTTTGATTTAAGATTTTATTCCTATGCTCAAAAAGCTTGGAGAGAAGCCTCCCGAGCTCACTATAATTTTGACATCTTAAAAGGCTAGTGAGGTTAGTATTGCAACAAAGATTATGAAATTGAACTCTAATGTGGTTGTACTCGGGGCACTCTAAGAGGAAGTGATTTTCATCCTCAATGTTCATATTCTCACAGAGATGGCAGATCCTTTCCATCCATGGTGTTTTAGGAACTTTCCAATGACTTGTTTCACTATGGAGCTCATGAGAGTTCGTTCTAATCTTGGCTATATTAATTTTCTTCTTTGAGCTATTTAAAACAGAGAGATACTTTTGATCTTCAAGGGTGGGGTTGATGAACTCCTTATAATATCTTAATTTTCTTTTAGTTGTTAGATCTTTCTCACACCACTCTTGATTCTCTCCAGTCTGTTAATCATTGCTCCAAGTGTAATATAACGCATTGGTATGCCTCTTCCAAATAACACCATTAAATCATTTTGGTGCATTTATCCTTACAAATCACACTGTAATATTTATTGTTTTTAAATTGATTTTCCATGATGGTGCACCTAAACAATTAAATGGTCGGTGTGTTTAATGTTTTAAATGCACCGGTGTGTTTATTTAGATAACACACCGGTTACGAGATCTTTTTTCGTTGAAAATATTTTGATTTATTTGTAAAAAATATTTAATGAATTATATATTGAATGCTATAGGTTCTATATTGATAACAAATTTATCAAAGGTCTCAAGAAACAAAAATACTAATTGACATAGTGATAACACATCAAAAAAGAAAATAGAGAATGCAATTTATTTGTAAATTCTTTACAAAATTAATATGTTTTAGATATATGTCAGTTTAAAAAATATATATTGGTTGGTGTTTTTCAAGTAGAGTCACAAAATGAGAAATTTCAAGAAGATTATTTCTAATCTAAGTGCAGAAGAGTGTAAAATACTGATATAAAAATTGCAAAATGATGAATCAGGTGAATGAAAAAATATTATTCAATATTTTTTTTTAATTTTCATTAATAAGATATTTAATATTATTAGAAAACGTCTTTCAAACAATATATTAATTCATATATTTTTAATGTTGGCATATTAAAAAATTAATTTTGGAATTTGTAAGTATCTATGCTATTTACATCTCTAATTTTATAATTAATACAAAAAATCATTCATATTAAATATATCATTTATTATTGGGTATAAAACTTGTAGGAAACAAAGTATGAAACTACGCCAACAAAAGGGTTGTTGAAATAAAGCATGAAATTTTGTTTTGAATGAATTTGTATAATTCAAGTGTCACTTCTTACTATGGTACATTTCTCTTCAATTTACATTTATTTATATTATCTATTTCAATTTTTGTTATTCTCACGAAAGTAGATACACTCATTAGACTTTATTTTTTTGTTTGAAAATGCAACCACAAGATCAAGAAGATGAAAACAATTGATGCAATCAACAAAACATTACTCCAAATAACCCAAGTCATGGAAGTAGCTCGAGCATTGACAAAAATTCCAACGAAGAATGATGATCGATTTGGATATCAATGCAACCTATTGTATTTTTTGAAATAATTGTCTCTAAAAATTAGATATTTTGTTTAATGCAATGGAAATAGTGTCCCAATTTAAAGACAAGAGTTTTTTAATAACAATCACATTTTTATGAAACAGAGCCTCTTCTTGATATATAATAGAATACATTTTAATTTATTCTATTGTGTTATCTAATCCCGATGTGAAATGTTACACCATTGATTAAATATATGGATGATTAAATGTTAAAATGAAGAGATGTGAAATATGATAATATAATAAATTAATCCAAACATTATATACAAATGTACTAATCAAATTTTAATTTATTTGAATATTTTTATAAGATATATGTCTATTTTTCGATGAATATTGGATTTTAAAAGTCACAATAATTTCATTGTCACGGGTCGATTTTTCCAAAAAAGACAAAATCTCATTCAAAAAATTGGTGCGTTTATAACATATAAAATCGATTATGCATTGTATTATGTATTATATAAAATATCTGTAACATCATATGTTTGCATGCCCGGTTCCTTTTAATAAAACAATAGCACGAGTACATTTATAGCTTCAAGCACTAGTCTTGTTTCAAACTAGCGCCCGAAAACATTGTAATTATCAATGCACGAGTGCTTTCATATAACTATCTCCTCGATCCTACTAAATATTGTTTCAAGCCCAGTGCTTTAAGGAAACTAACATCACCCATCCTTTTGTATAACTAAAAAATCGGGGCCTTTGTACTAATTACACGGATTGATGGTGCAAGTTTAAAAAAATCACTAAAACAACAATTATTTTTTGCATGTCCCGGTGTCATTCTGTAGAAGAATGCCTCAGGGATTTTGTATCTATTAGAAAGAGTGCCATATATATTATTCATTGGTATTATTTGTATTCAACTCCTTATTTGTTTAAGTTATGTGTTCCTCTTTGTGATTTTATTTATGTAGCACACCAATGCTACTTGTTCCATTAAGCACACCAAAAAAAGAAAATAAAATCCGTTAGAACCTTCAAATGCCCATATTTTTCCAACTGTAATGAAGTTTCATTAAAACCTCTTCTATCCCAAATGGATTTTTTAGCGGTTTTTTTTTTTTACAATTTTTGTCAATTTTATAACACTAAAAACCTCCTTTATTACCTTTGCTAGAGGGTCTTTTCCTTGTAGTGCATATAGTTCTATTGGCAAGGTTATAATTTTCTAATAGTTCATTAAAAAACTTACCAATATATAAGAATAGTTAAATATCAGAAAAATATATATTACATATAATAATATATAACATAAAAATAACATAACAATTTAACATGGTTAATTATTTCATAGCATAACATAACAATATATAGTTCATAACATAACAATAACATATATGGAATAACAACATAAACAATAGACAATATAACATATAACATAAAACTATATATAGCATGACATAACAATATATAGTATGTCATAAAAATAAGAAACATAAGAAGTATATAACATTTAACAATAACATATAACGATAAGAAATTTATAAGAAATAGAATAATGTAATATAATAATTATACAACAACATTTTTAAGAAATATGAAAGTATGACAAGAAATATAGTCTAACAAAGCTTAATTAGCCACATGCATATATAATTTAATTAATACACATAAAAAAAAAACTTCAAAATTGTACAAGTCTTTGTTTCCCTAATGTAAAGACAGCATAATAAATAGGCTATAAATTTATGGTCCAATATTGTAACTATATACAAAAAAATAACTACATTAATCTAATTTCATATGTTCCATTCACATGAAATGTGTTAGTGGAAAATTTTCAAGAACAATATTATGATATTTTATCGATAATTTCCATTGTCATAGTTTTTTTCTACTCTTTAGTTCTTTCAACTACAATCGAGATGCTATGAAAAAATGGCAAGGTTAATATCTGGTAGATATTTTTGAAAAAGAATGTGTTCTTTACATTTCTTTACTTATTAAAATAAATTCCCCAATAACACCACTTAACCAACTAGATATGTCTAATTTGAGGGATCTTTATACTCTTGTTACAATGTTATTTTCAACTTAGTGCATCATAATAAATAATGATTCACATTATCTGGATTATCTTCTGGAGAAAATAGAGAAAATGCATCACAATTTCTAACCATATCAGAAAGGCGATCATAATACTTTGCAATCACAACCACTTCATTTTCCATCTCCTCATCAATAAACTTTGGAAGTTGGGGAAATTGTATCAATTCTTTGTGTTTTTAGAAAACAAATCAGCACTAAGAGGGGGGGTGAATCAATAGTGATGGCCTTTATAGAAATTTTAACTTTTTACCAGATTATTAATTTTCCACAGACATCCACAATAGTAGCTTATAAACAATAAACTCAGAGCATAATAACCATGAAAAAATATTCACAATCATGTGCACATAAGAACACAAGTATTTATGGTAGAAACCCTTTCAGGATAAAACCACCCTATTGCTGTTGCGCTACTCAATTATTCTATTAATATATTGGAAAATATTTTACATGGATTATCTTGCACCCATAAGCAATAATACTTGGTTTTTATTAGATTATTTTGTCACATATCAATTAGGAATAATATTTCTCTCATGGATCTATGTAAATATATCTGTTGGAAGAAAAAACGACCAACAACCCTCACCCAAAACCCATTGGACTCTCCAACATTGATTGGATGGAGAAATATATTCCTTCTTCTGAATATGTAAAATGATTGTCTAATCTTTAAGACTCCATGCCTTAAATTCCTCCATGTGAACAATGTTTCATAAATATTTCAACCGGGCTCTCAATCTACTCAACATGTGTAACCCAATAGCACCATCGTTTTGCAATATAAAATATGAATAAAAAATATGACCTGGAGGGGGGAAATCATAGATAAAATTTGTGCACATGAATACACCAGAACCTTCCAATCCTTCTCCACCCTGACTACTGCCATCTACACCGCAAATATTCTGAAATTATTCTCATATCATTCTCTAAATTATGCATACACAATTTTGATAGTGACACTCCAAAACTATGTGAGCATCTGATGCAATCTCTACTCACTCTTAATTCCTTCATAATGGCATGCTCTCACACCCTCAATAAGACCAACCAGATAACAAAAGCTATTATATTTATCATTTTCCTATGTTCAATAACTTAGTAAATGTTACATATTATGGACCACTCAACAATCCTTTTCACACGCTTCAAATTTGGTTGAGATAGGCTTCTTGACCATATAATCCACTAACTCCAATAGCCCTTTCATATATTAAACTTTAATTAGCTTCTAGAGGCCCCATGAACTTTTCTGACCATATTCCAAAAAATTATAATCAAGAACATCACCATGACATAAAAATTACTTGAGCAACGTGAGGAATGGGGAGAAATTTAGTGAAAAACCTCAGTCTCTCCCACAACCCAAGATCCATGCAACTGTAACTCCTCATTCACTCCCATAGGATTTATTTCCAAGGAATATAGCTCTTCAGTCCCTCCCATGACTCAGTATCCATGCGAGTGTGGCAGAGGATGATGGAAAACATCTTTACTCATCTCAAAAACTACTCTGCCTTCTTCCCAAGCTTAAAAAACGTCTTAGGACCTCCAAAACTCACTAACACCTCTGCAATACTTCACCAAGTCACTTGTAAATCACTTTCATCATCATCAGTCAAACTAGGTGGACTAGGATGCCAATGGAAAATCCATACTAAATATCTAGGCCATCAAGCTTCTCTACAACATCTATGCCATTAGTGTGCAGCTCCAAAACATGTTAGAAATCCTCCAAAACCTGTGCAACTATCTCAAGTATCCAGTGACACATTTATATCCTCTCCAAGCCCAAAGTATATCATTGTCAACATGGGAGACCTAATGTGGGACATATAGACCAATCAACAAGGCTCCTCATATCTAACTCATGTAGAAGCCACCAATACATGTATACAACAACATGATCAAGAAGTTCATCACGTCTCAAAGATAGTCAAAGCTAGTAGACATGTTGAGGACCATCTACAATGCAATCATCATCTCCAAGATAATCCAAGCTACTATACATTCCAATGACCATCTACACTTCAATCATAATCTCCAAGTCAGTCTAATATAGTAGACATATCAAGGACCATCTACATCTAAAACATATACAAGCCACCTAGAACCACACATACACATGCATAATCAAGTCACCTACAACCCAAAACACCAGGTTGACATGAACTCCAACCAACAACACATATGCAACATTGTAACACACATTTATTCCAACAATCACCCCCTTTAGCGTTGATGTCAACCTTTGTTGAACTAATAATATGAAATGTTCCTCTTAAAACTGATCAACATCCTCACATTCTCCCCCTTTCACATCAATGGAAAAGGTCTAAATATGTTGAAAATTAATTTTATATATTCCTCAACATGCAAGGGTCTTCGTCAACAAAAACATATACTCCACTCAATATCATATGTAGGTGATGAAAAATGGAGTTTAAGACTAAGAATAACAAAAAAACTCCCCCATATATGTGCACTAAACTCACCCTTGAACCAAGTTATGTCCAATCAACAGACACTAGAGCATATGGATACATATTCTATAGGAAGTAACAACAAAACCTCTCACTCCCAAGGCAACATGGAAATAACCAACAACAACAATAACTAAAACACATTCTCTCTCCTTTGAAGAAATAGCTACATAATCCATTTCATAATAGTAATAACATATCAAATCACTAACATATAGAAAAAAAATAATGTGACAAGCTAGCAACGAAGAATATTATCAACTCCATAGAAGCAACAACATATATCAGACCAACTATGTAGCAGCAAAATTAAATACATCCTATCCACAATGTACTATCGAGAAGCATAGAAACTCATACATCAACAGAAGCAATGACTGTCTAGATGCAACATTTGTATGAAGTAGAAAGGGTAGAAACAAATACATGATGAATGTTCACAATAGTATGACCAACTATACTCCACTAAATACAAGCGTCTCCATGGTTGAATGTAAACTGATGTATATAGTTGGTGATTCCTCCTTACCATATGCAAGAGGCTACTCCACCTGAACCAATGACTAAGACTGAAAGATATGCAAAAAACTATAGGGAATCATATGCCTATTACATACTTCTAAAATGATAATACATGATTGTAAAATAAGCCCATACATATGCCTGGACCATTACTCACATGACTCTAGATAGCATTTCCACGAAAATAAGGAGTGTATACATGAATGATACATGAAATACATGGTTGTATCGATGCTAATAACAACCAACACATAACTAAAACAACCCACATAACTCAATATGCATCACATTCCAAACATAGTTGTCAACACTAAGCATGAAACATACAAGAATAAAACTCTCTCATGCATGGATATCATAACAATCCTCTCATCAATGCATGTATAATACAATGTTAAAATGAAGTAAATAGAGCATATGATCAGCTACATGTCCTATTTATGGAAGAAATATAATTTGAATATATATAGCATAAGAGACAAGTATCAACCTCTCCAAATCATCAACCATGAATCAATATTCTAGCAATAGTAACTGACAGTTCATAACAATACATAGTTGCCCAAAAATTATCATATATCTGCAACGTGATAAAGCAGCAACATATCACATCATTCCCAATATATTAGCTCTATATATCTACACTTGGTAGAAACAAAAACCATCATATAGACCATGAACCTATACAAGACAAGAAAAACTTGTCACAACAATAAGAAAATGATATAATGGCAATAACAACATCACATCGGCAACTATTAAGATCATCCACTATTATTATACTTCATAACAGCATCACATCAAAATTATCATCAAACCAAGACGCATAATATATGCATATCAACTCATATAGGCAACATACAATCCATGCATAATCAAAACATAAACATCTGCAACATACCATGAGATGCATAGCCAAATCCTCCAAGAAAACATGATTCCATCGAGATATTGGAATCATATAAAGTGCTCCCCTTGAACATGTGCCATCCTCTTCTTTATCACACCTTAGAAAATATAACATCAGTAGCAAAAATCCATCATCAAGAAAACATAATCAAAGAGATAAGCATCAATACAGACTACTGCATGAAAAAAAAAGGTGCGCTATACTCCCCCTAAGCCTATGAAGGCTTCACATCCATTTTGCAGTCTAAAGGATCTATCATGCAAGAGCAAACCTCAATATGTGTTGATCTCTTCTACTTTGAATATGAATATGAAGAGTACTTCTTTGATCTCCTACCTTTTCTTACTCTTCCCTTCAACACATAAACATTGTCTAGTGTTTTAACTCCTCTAGATATCACCCTCTTTGATCCTTCCTTTCGAATGAAACAAACTTTGGAGTTGAAGACAACTTCCTTACCTCCATCAACCATTTGGATCACACTTAATTTTTTTTTCTTTAAACCCTCTATGAGCCACAAATTTTCTGCATTGAACCTCTTCTCTCGAAGGTTGTATTTACCTCTTCCCAACACTCTTGTTGGCTCACTCCCTACAAAAAAAAACATGACCGTTGTTGATTCTCTTTAGGAAGTGCAATTTTCTCCTATATTCTGAAATATGATGTTAACACCCGCTAAAATATACCACTTATTATCCTCATCATGATAAAAAAGAGAAATACTACATTTTCCTAAGTGTTCCTCCTGTTTCTTCCACATAGCTCCTGGATGGTTCCTTGGTTGTGCATGAAATTATGGTTGTTTCTTTTTTATTGACGGACTCATGGATTTAGGCATAAGGAAATCCTTAGCCATGTGTCCAAATTTGTGACACATAAGACATTCTACATGACTGAGAAATGGAGGAAAATATTTGAATCTCTTGATCTTACTCTTACTACTCATTGCATGCAACCCACATTCAAGAGCCTTGTGGCCAAAATCATTGCATGAGTAACAATAACAATAAAAATGACCATTATACTGTATTTTGTCTTAACTCCAAGAAGTGGGTTGTCATTCTTTCATGTGTTTTTGATAGGACCTTCTACACCCCAACTCATCTTGTTGCATGGATCTACAATTTCATGCAATATGTCCTAACTTTTGGTAGTTGAAGAATCTCACATATGAAAAGGATCTTGAATTTTTTGTTGGAATAACCTTGGGCTTATCTTCCTTAGCTTTGTCTTTGTTTGTTTATTGTGTTGATGGATCTCCTTCATACTTCCTTTCAAATTTATATCATCGATTATACTTATAGAGGCTATAAAACTCGTTTCCACTTTGTATATGCTGAAATATTACTTGATATATGAGGAAGTGGTTTTCTCCTCTAAATCATGTATTAGCGAAACCACTTATTCTTCCAATATCTCACATTTTTCCTCCTTATCTATATACTACTTTCTCATTTCTTCCCCAACCTTATTTTCCTCCTCAAGATGAATTTTCAATCCATTGATCTCTTCTCTTAACTCATTCTCCTTCTCATCGAAAATCTACAAAATTATTTTATGATCCTTACATGCAGGGGTTAGTCTATCCACTTTAGTAGCTGATTATTTTATTACAACCATTTTTTATTCGTATTCAACCTTAAAAAGATAAATATTCATCTAATATACTCTATTTATCTCAATATAATCATCAAAATCATAATTAAAAAATTATTTCAAAATATTATCTCGTGACACAATTGTTTTGGTTGAAATTTCACAATTTGCATCTTCTTTTGCAATAGATTGATTTTATTCCTTTTTCAAACCCTTTCTCTTTTGAGACATCCTATTCTTACTTATGTTTATAATCTTCTCTCCAAGTGTTCAGGCTTCAATAACAACTCTGATACCATTTGTTAGAAACTAGATTACTACTGAGAATGGGGTGTGAATAAGTAGTGATGGGATTTATATAAAAATTAACTTTTTACCGAATTATTAACTTACCACAAACCTCCAAAATATTATATTTTCAAAATATGAAAGAAACAATAGAATAAAATAATAATAACCATGGAAAACATCATCACAAGCATGCACACATAAGAACACGAGTATTTCTCGTGGAACCCTTTTGGGAGAAAAACACCCTATTACTGTTGCACTGCTCAATTCTTCTACTGATATATAGAAAAATATTTTAAAATGATTATCTTATGCCCATAATATGGAATACTTGTATTGTATTATAGTATACTGGAACCTATCAATTAGGAATATGTTTATCATTGGTTGTCATTGATGTCAACCTAAGTAGCACCAAAGGCTACAGTGATCTTGCAAACGAATTTTGGCTTGACAACTTACTCTATTTTGAGTCAAGGATATTTTGTACGATTTTTAATTATTGAGATTTTTTCGTTGATATATTTCATGCCACGTAATTCTTCATGGTTTGAGAGATATTCGTGTTTGGAATTAGTAACCCCAGTTAGTGGGCTAAAACCCCATGGGGTTGTGGCATGACACTAATCATTGGTTGTGGTAATTTAATTGAAAATAATTTATAATTTTTTAAGCTCCTAAAATGCCTCAAACGTTCGCTTGTTGAATACCCTCTCAACTTAAGAATTTATATAAATTGTGACACTCCTATCCTCCTCATGTAAGGATTTCGCTACTTATAAAAATTCATCGTGGAATTTTTGTTGTAACTTTTTTTATGTGAAGCTTCAGATTCTGAACCTAAAAACCCATTTGGGTAAAATCCTGTTGAAGCTCATGTACTAATTTTAGATATTTTTTGTAATTTTTTCGGAGATATGATTTAAGGAACTTATGGTTTATACAGGGTCCATAATTTCATATCAAACATGTGACCTTTGGAACGTCGTCATAGCATTCTCTATGAGCATTAGATTCAAATTTCATAAAAAGTGACATAAATATGACGAGCTATAGTTTGTTTTGTATTGGTTTCAGGACCAAAGGTTGAAATAGTGACACGTGTCACTTCATACAAGTTCTCTCTACTGAACTAGTCAATAATCAAGTCATCGTAGGTGATTGGGAATACTACTTCTTGAAGAATCCAATGTTCATCATACCTACGGGGTTGGAAATTGGACTGAGAGGGCTACCACAAGATGAAATTCAGACCTTGGAGATATAAAATTACACAGATACGACATATTAAATATGGAGCTTCTAGAATGCAAGAAAAAATATGCATTCAAGGATCACTGTAGTAAGGAAAACACATCAACAGTCAAGGGTGAGTCTTCTACAACAAGGTAAGTATGATTAGTCTTTGAACTTTAATTTGAATATCATCTCTGACATATGTTTTTTCGGGATAGTGTAATTATTTTGTATGTATATTTGATTGGGTTTTGTTCATAAATGTTGAACGTATTTACATTTTAATTTTGAATATTTCTCTGACATATGGTTTGCAAGACAATGTAAATATCTTTTTTTTATATTGGTTTGGGTCTTGCATGTGTAAGAAGGAGGAAAAAATCAGACAATTCAGAAACATACTAGAAGGAAAATGCAATGCCAGAGTACCATTACTTGAAGCAAGCACAACAATACCTCAACAACTTCCAGTGTTTAAAAACGCAGTGTCAAGTCAAGTATGACACTGTGTCAAAATTTATTATTATACAAATCGTCATTGTAAAATTGTAAAAAGAGCCATTATTTTAAAAGAGTCAATCAGCCTAGAGTTGGAGAGGCATTTTTGGGAGGTACAAGTGTCATTGTTTGATAATGTTATGGGTGGGCTGCAGGTCATAGTGGGATTGGGTGATTAGTCTAGTTCAAGAAAATAACTGTAAATTATATTGTATCATGGATCATTGTCCCTGGTATGGAATTCCAAACTCTTGTCTTGTTTCTGATCATTATAGGGTGCCAAGGAGGTGTTAGGTTGGTGCTTGAAGTCACCTATAGGTTGGAACCTGTGAACACTTCAGGGTGGTAAGTTGGTCTAGGATGTCGGGTCATCCATTCAGTTGGATACTGAAGAAACCAGGGCGGGGCATCCTTCTAGTGGGAGCTGGATAATAATAATTTTATGAATTCTAAGAATTTTTACATTTCATTTCATTTGGGGCTGAAGATTAAAGAATTCATTAGAAAAGCATTCGATGGTTTTTGACCTGGAGGGGGTTTTCCACCTAAAATTTGGATGCCTATTCTTTTCTATTATTTACTATTGTTACTCAATAAACATCAATAATAAATGAAGATTAACTAATGGTCTCAAAATATTTAAAAAGTTCTAATTGATAAGAAAAATTGATTCACCCACCCTCTCAGTATTTCCAATAATTGGTATCAGAGCTTGGTTCCTTCAATAGAAGTCTAACAAATGGAAGGAGGTAATGGAGTATACTAAGAATAGAGTTCCTCTATTCAATGGAAATAACTACTCACTTTGGAGTGGAAGAATCTAGGTTCATTTGCTGGTGCAAGGATACGAAGTATGGGAAATAATTAAAATAGGATTTACAACAATCTAGGATGAACAAGGAAAGAAAATATGGTATATGATGCAAGGGATAAAGATCTCATTATCAGTGGGTTTATAGAATATGTATATATGAAGTTACTAAATTACAAAACTGCTAAAGAAGTATGGGGAAAGATTTAGAATATATATGCAGGTGACTCAAACGTGAAAGAAGAAAAGCTTCAAATTTACAGGGAAAATTTTGAGCAACTAAAAATAAAGGAATACGAAAGTATTGATGCACACTTACAACGTGTTGATGAAATAACAAATACATTGGAAGGTTTGGGAAAACCTGTCGACACGAAAATTGTTGTCTGAAAGATTCTTAGAACCTTACCATAAATATTCAACCCAAAGGTATCTGTCATGGAATATAGTTCGAATCTAGCCAATCTGAGAAAAGATGACTTGCATGGAGTTCTTACTATATATGAAATGAGGATTGAAGAAGAGGATGAAACATCTCACCTAGAAACAACATTCACTACATTCAAGAAAACTAGTAAGGACAAACATACTCCAAAAGTGAAGAATTGTAGTTGTAAGGAAGAAGAAAAGGAAGAAGATGAAGAAGAATTTTCAGATATAGAATTTGGCTACTTCATGCAAAAAAATAGAATAGGTACGAGGAAATTCAAAGGTAAAATTTCATTGATGTGTTGCGATTGTGGTGAGGTTGGGCATTTTGCAGCCAATTTTCCTCACAAAAATGAAGTTGTTACGAAAGGAAAGAAAGGTCTGAGGAAGTTCAAAAAGAAAGGCAAGAACAAATGATTTAAGAAGAGTTTGTTCTCCAAAGAAAATAGCTCCTCGTCTGATGAAGACACTGATAACGAAGAAGAAATCAATGGAATATTATTGTTTATGGCCAAGAATAATAAGCAAGAAGCATCTGATGAAGAAGGTGACAAAGAAGAAGATATGACTGAGGTTGAATTTCAAAACGAAGTTATTAGGGTTATCAAAGAGCTCAAGGTTGAAGAGAATCATGTCAACACTCTTTAAGATGAATTAAAGATAGAAAGAGAACATGTCCTAAATCATAAAATAAATATTTAAGAATACAAACGAGTTGAAGAATCACTTAGGTATGAATTAAAGGAAAGAAACAAGGAAAGAGAAGCATTGGAAGCTGATATATTTTTTCTTTGCAAGTAAAAAATGGAAAAACTCTTCAAAACTAAACCAACAGCTCCAAGGCATTGGAACAAATCATCAACAATCAACGATCAAATAATGACAAGACTACTCTTGGTTACAAAGAAAAATATGTAGATGAGCCAAGTCCTTCTATGAAAACAAAAGAAGATGAATATGAAAAATATAACAAGCAGGTAGACCTTCTAGCCAACTAAAGATATCAGACTCGCAGGAAGAACCATGGAAGACAATTCTTCGAAGAATATTTCCTCTCATATATCAACCTATATTCTATGGTCATTGTTATTCATGTGGAATATTTGGACATAGAGCTATAGGATGTCGCATATATGTTTGGAATAAATAAATTTTCGGGAGATCTTTCATAAATGGATATTCCAGAACTCAACAAAATATTAACAGATTTGATCATTTGTGAGATGATATCGAATGTTACTGATGCAAGAGCATCAAAGCTAAATTTTTATTATTCCTTTATGTAATTTAGGGGGTGAGATATTTTAATTATTTATTTAATTATTTTGCTCATTTTTAATAAATTAGGAGATAAAATATAAATGTGAGGATTGTTGTAAATATTCCTTAAATAATTAAGGATATGAGTGGAGTTGAATTAGGTAGATAATATAGTGATGAGGAATTCCATAAACGAGACTTAGATGAGTCCAAAAAAGATAAATCTAATTTAGATTTTAAGTTGAGATTTGTGTGGACGAAAATATGGAATGGAATAAATTATATTTACGTATAAATATGTAGCTTGTGAGGGTGAGAAAGGAGAAGTAAGGAAGTGAGGAAGTGAGGAATATAGAGAGAGTAAGAGAAATGGTTTGAAGGGACGAGAGCCAAGAGGCTGCCCATTGTAATATTTGGCCAAAGAGTTTTTATGTTTTTATATCAGTTTTTTATTTATGTGGCTCTCTTTCCTTCATATGTATTTTTGAGCTGAACATATTTGTGGTTTTAATGAATAATGTTAATTTTAAAGGTAGCACATGAGTTTTATATGCTAGGATCAATTTAACCCAATATCTTGGCATCAATTTGGTATCAGAGCCTGAGAGAGCATGGGAGCATTGTATATTTGGAAAATTGATTATTGTGATGCATATTATGCACGCATGGAGGAGATCCTATTGCAGTGCAATGAATTATTGGATGATCGAGTGCATTGATCATGGATCTTGAAAACTCAACACCATTTCTCAGTTGCTACTAAGAAATGTCTAGAGCTAGAGCTATGCAATGTTGGAGCACATTCAAAATTGTAATTTTGATGTTTAGTGGTCACCAAAGATACCTAGAATTTTATCAACATCTTATTTTGATGGGAAAATTTTCATTTACAATATCGAGACCTGCAGTTGAAATTTTTCTAGTGAGGCTGAGTTTGGTGGTGTTATAGTATGCAGAGGATCCTCAACTCTCTTGAAGGCCCCAAGTGGTTGGAGAGACCTGCTGGTGTAAGTTTGGCTTTGGCAGAAATCTTGCTTTATTTCGGCCAGTACAGTGGCTCAGGTTGTGAATTAAGTCAATCTGAGGTATTTATACATAATTTAGTTACCGAGGACAATCTGGTTATTCTACCAACAGAATTTGAGGTCGCAATAGCAGATGGTGAAAAAGCATCATTGCGGTTTTTGTGTGATAGAAAATCCCAAGAGTCGCAGTCTGAAAAAGAGAGAGAAACATGGAAGTTATTAAGATTCATGTTCTAAGATGGAGGCACGGCTAGGATGGAGTTAGAGAAGAAGAAAATAAAGGATGGATTAAAGAGTCGCATCACGTACATGAGAGAAGCTGCAAGCAGTTAATGCAGGCATAAGCGAAAAAAAGGATCGAGGATCAACACTCTGCCAAAAATGTGTTAGGCATATGCATTGGCATATGCGGAGGGATTTCCAGTGTCCAGTAGCCTTGACGCAACGCAGATAAATGCATATGGCAACGCAGAGAACTTGAAAACATCAGTGCATGTGGTAGCGCTTCAGCAACGCAGCAATGTAGAGAAATTGCAAATGCGTGGGAATTCCATTGAGATCATTGTAGTCACCCAGGAAAATACGACTTCCAGAGCTGAGTTATAGAGTGGAATCAAACAAAAAGGAATTTTTTGCTTCCTTAAGCAATGGTTCCATAATTTTGAAGGCGTGCCGGAATAGCGAGTCAGTAGAGCACAGAACCACAAGGTGTTTTGGGAAAACCGGAGATGGGTTCATCGCACCACTTTTGAGTAATTTGTTGGCCATTTCTTGTCAATTCTTATACTATATTTTCTGGTTGGTGTTTTTGTTAAGATTTCAAGGAGAGAAATTAGAATAAAGCAGAGTCAAATATCGGAGCAGATCCAAGGCCAAAGCTCTCCACATGGATGATACATCTCGCCACTGTTGTTATTGAAAATGGCACCCATTATACAACGATGGGTTTTTCTGGAAATGGAGAACCATGCCCCATTATCCCTACATTTGTGGCAGTGAAGAGCATGTGAGCAAAAAAAATTAAAAATTGTTCGATAAAATGAAGTTCAAAGCATAAAGGAAGCGTGGTAAATTTCAGTGTAAAGGTATGTTTGAATGGTAAGTTTTGAATGATTGACAGTTGAGATTAAGCTGTGTAAAGATAAGTTGTGGGGCCTGGATATATTGGTACTTTGTGGGGTAAGAAATTATGTAATGTGTTAGTTTACAGTGTTGTCCAAGGGTAATTACGTTGACACTTTGGAACATTTATCCAAAGTCTATTTCATTTATTCAAAACTGGATAAAGTGATGGTTATCATATAGTTGGAGTTATCATGGTTTATAACCATAATTGCATGAAAAGTTAAAACTTCCACATGGGGTATTAAAACGATGGGTAATTTGGGTTTTTAAACCAAAATTGAATTCAAAACAATTGTCCAAGTGGGGTTTTATTAAGGTTAACAACACAATTGAGATAATAAGGAAGAAGCTTCCGTGAAAGAATTTGGGTTGATATGCATGTGGATATGCATTTTTAAATTGCATATAGAAAATATGGGTAAAAGTAACTTTGGCTGCATCATTTGGTATCAATATACATAATGTGAATTCTTCACAGTTTTGGTTAAGTCATTTTGGACCAAAGCCTGTAGTTGGGAAAAGGAGAATTATTTTGATTTGTGATTGAAAACATAATTTCTTGATGTTGTAAAATCTTTGTTTTACCATCCTATGGTGGCAGCCAAGGAGGAATTATTTAGGATGGAAAATGTACGAGTTGTATATTCTTCATCAAAGAGGTTTAAATATGAATAGCTTGTTCTCCGCACACAGGTGAAGGGAGGAGAATTGATGTTGTATGGTGCATAAAAGTGTAGGAAAAATGTTTGCATTAAGATGACGAGCTTATCGTATGAAGAGAATGTGAATGTTAACAGTGACAAAACAACATAGAAGAGTGAAATCCAGAGAATTGATATTGCAAAGAAAATATTTGTTAATAACCTTAACAGGAGCATAAGGTATGTTACATCATTTCGAGAAGATATTTTTGAATGTTGTAAATTGAGTGGTTTATTTATTTTCATCATAAAGTAAATCCCGGGAAAGTGAAATGCATTTCAAGTTAAAGACTTCAGCATAATGTGAAATGATAATGGGAAACTGATGATCTTTCATAAGAATGAAGTATGGAAGAGAGTGAAGATTTTATATCCTAAAAATGTATTAGGGGTGTATGTTTGTTGGAGGATGGTTTAAATGGAATTAAGTCAAAATATCCACTATAATAATTATTAGGGAAAATCTTGAAGTCAAAACAGATGTTAGAGTCAAATGAAAGTTTGGATAGTTTGAAGAGTTGGTGTAATGTCTAAAGTCAAAGAGTCGTAAGCTAAATCAAAGATTTGAATGTAATTGGGTGCATGATCGGCAGAGCTCAAAACCCAAAGAGTTTGTTCATTATAACACAAGCATTACTAAATCGTTTTTTACAAAAAAGTGAAGCAAGGGAGTTTCCAGAGATGATTCCAAGACAGATAACTGAAAGAGGTCAAGCACCGGAAGAAAGCTTACATTTTTTAATGGAAAGTGGGAAGACTTGCTGAAAAGGGGATTCAAATGAAATCCAAAAGTGAATGGATGAAGTTCACAAAGGAGGAGAATATGACTTTTGATATTCATTTCTGAAGATTTGATGAAGACCACAACAGAAGGAAGAACAAGGAAAATGCCAAGGTAAGTGGCATATGTGAACAATTGACGGATGAAGATTATGAGTGGGAAAAGGTTGAGATAACAGTTCATATTGAATTGTTGATGGAGTTACTGCAAAGAAATATGAAGGACCAAACACACGGTTGGACCATGAGAAAGAAGGTAAAGTGGAAGAGACTACACGCAAAGAGGGAAAAGCAGGTAAACATATAGTTGGCAGAGGAGTTGAGGAAGCTCGAGCAAATGATAAGGTGTGAAGAACTCAGAGATGCTGAGTTAAAAATGGATGCTTCCATTTGTGGACCAGAACAAGGTAAAATTCTGGGTGAAGAGATCAATGAGGAAGGTCTCATGAACTATTGGAATAGTTTGGAAGAATCTGAAGATGTGTTCGCGAGAGAAGCAGATGAGGCTATGAAGCCTTGCATTTTTAAATCTCAATGTTTATGTATGTTCGCAGGATGTGTGAAAGATGGTGCAAAATTTTATGAAACTATCATAGAGATGAAGGAAACTCTTGAGATGAAGTCTGAAGAATAATGCCTTTCACAAGAGGAAGGTACTAATTTTTTGTAGGAGGAAGAGATCATAAATGAATTCTCAGTTGGGGTAAGACAGCCAGTTGAAGCTATTATGGAACAGGAGCATAAAGAAAATGTCGAAGAGATATTCCAAGGGGGTAAACAAATGTATTTTTTCAGTGAATTTGGTGACAGAATTTTACAATGTGATGATGTTGAAACGAGGACAACTCAAGAAGATTACCAAAAGAAGAATGAAGTTGGGAATGAAGGGAGTGATGAAGTGTTGGAAAGATTTCATATGGAAATCGAGTTCTTGGAATGATGGGTTAAGGAACTTGAGGGAGAAGTGAAGATTGCAGAACCTCATCTAGAAGGAATTGCAGTTACTATGGTTGATAGGGATGAAATGTTTTTAACATTTATAGAGTTGAATGAATTTTATAACTTTTCAGATAATAATGTAACTGTAGGTACAGATCCCGACATTAATAGATATGATGTCGAACTCAAAGAAATTGAGCAGAAATTATTTGGAATTGGGATGGAATATCAGAAACAACAAGAAAGTTATGTCCGTAGAGACATAAAGGAGACAAAAATATTGATCCAGCAGGATAAAGATGGAAGCATCCAGCTGTTTAAAACATAATCTATTGAAGTCTAGAAAGTCGATGATGGGATATTGGTGCTTGAAGCATCAAAAGAGACCAGAAGGTCTTATCTTTTTAAAACTAACAGTTTTCTGGTGAATGCAAGTACAGAACTGGATGAGAAATTTGTTTCTTTAAAAGCAATCAAAAACTATAATTGTAATCAAGAAGGAGTTCTTGATTATTCTTCATTGCAGAAAATTAAGTGTTCAACTCAGTTGGAAACGAAATAATTCGACAAAGAGGAATTACTACGAGGAATTAGCAGAAGAAATTGTTGGAGAAGCCAATGGATTCTGATCGAGAGAGTGAGTGATGAGTTACCACATCAGGTTTACACCTTGAAGGACCACCGACAGAACAGAGATTGGAATCCTGGAGGGAGCAAGTCATCAGGACTTGTGGTTGTCACATTGTTACAAAAAACTGACAGACCTCATAAACAAGAGTCTATGGAAACTTCTCTACATGGGGAGTCTGATGCAGGAGTATCAAAGCTAAATTTTTATGGTGAACGCAGGTACAGAACTGGATGAGAAATTTGTTTCTTTAAAAGCAATCACAGACTATAGTTGTAATCAAGAAGGAGTTCTTGATTATTCTTCATTGAAGAAAATTAAGTGTTCAGCTCAGTTGGAAATGAAATAATTCGACAAAGAGGAATTACTCCGAGGAATTAGCAGAAGAAATTATTGGACAAGCCAATGGATTCTGATCGAGAGAGTGAGTGATGAGTTACCACATCGGGTTTACACCTTGAAGGACCAGCGACAGAACAAAGCTTGGAATCTTGGAGGGAGCAAGTCATCAGGACTTGTGGCTGTCACATTGTTACAAAAACATGACAGACCTCATAAACAAGAGTCTATGGAAACTTCTCTTCATGGGGAGTCTGATGCAGAAGCATCAAAGCTAAATTTTTATTATTCCTTTATGTAATTTATGGGGTGAGATATTTTAATTATTTATTTAATTATTTTTCTCATTTTTAATAAATTAGGAGAGAAAATATAAATGGGAGGATTATTATAAATATTCCTTAAATAATTAAGGATATGAGTGGAGTTGAATTAGGTAGATAATCTAGGGATGAGGAATTTCATAAACAGAACTTAGTTGAGTCCAAAAAAAGTTAGATCTAATTTAGATTTTAAGTTGAGATTTGTGTGGAGGAAATTATGGAATGGAATAAATTATATTTATGTATAAAAATGTAGCTTGTGATGGTGAGAAAGGACAAGTGAGGAAGTGAGAAAGTGAGGAATACGGAGAGAGTAAGAGAAATGGTTTGAAGGGCTGAGAGCCAAGAGGCCGCCCATTGTAATATTTGGCAAAATATTTTTTATGTTTTTATATCAGTATTTTATTTATGTGGCTCTCTTTCCTTCATATGTATTTTTTAGCTGAACATATTTATGATTTTAACAAAGAATTTTAATTTTAAAGGTAGCACATGAATTTTTATATGCTAGGATCTATTTAACCCAATACCCTACCATCAGTTACAAATATAACAATTTTGGACACCTGGCTAAAGATTGCAGACTTGGAATTTCCTCAAAGGAATTCTTGCAAAATCAGAATGAAAAAAATGGAAAAAGAATACGGAAAAATGTGTTATATCTCTCAAGGCTCAAAGCAACAAAAACATTTTGTATGTTGATATTGGTTCCTCAACTCATATGACTAGAGATAGGAATAAGTTCATATCCTTTAAGGAAAAGAAGGCTGTGACAATGTCTTTTGGAAATGTCGGGTCTTCAAACGTCATAGGAGTAGGTACAATCAAACCTGGAAGCAAGAATGCATTTGCAAAATATGTGTTGTTGGTTGAAAATATGAATCACAATCTCCTCGGTGTTGGAAAAATGTGTGATCAAGGACACACGATGCTATTTAACTCTAAGAAATGTAAAATCAGGAAAGGGAAGTTCAGTAAAATTGATGCTACAACAAGTAGAGCTCCCAGTGACATATATATTTTGGATGAGACACCTAAAGGGTTATTTTCGACGAAAGAAGACGAAATTTTTTCTTGGCACAAACGAACGGGACATATAAATTTCGACAATTTGGTCAAGATCAACAAGAAGGAAGTAGTAAGATAAATGCCTAAAATTTAAAAACCCACCAATATGATATGTGAATCTTGTCAGCACGGTAAGCAGAAAAAATTTGAGTTCAAGAAAAAATAACACTTTGCATCATGTCCATTGGAATTAGTACATACTAATATATGTGGTCCTATGAGAACAAAAGGTTTAGATGGAGAATTATATTTCATTCTAATGATAGATGATTACACCAGAATGAAAACCATCAGCTTCTTAAAGAAAAAGACAGAGGCATTCGAATTTTTTAGAATCTACAAGGAATTGGTCGAAAATGAAACTGATTTGAAGATCAAATGTCTGAGATCAGATAATGGCAGAGAATTCACTTCCAAGGTATTTCAGCAGTATTGTGATGAAAATGGAATAAAAAGGCAATTCTCAATAGCCAGAACACTGCAGCAAAATGGAGTTGTTGAAAGAAAAAACAGAATTGTATAGGAAATGGCCAGAGCAATGTTAAATGACTCAAAATTAGATGATCAGTTATGGTTTCAAGCAATCGATACAACTGTATTAATTATAAAAAGAAGTTTTCTAAGGAATAATTGTAACATGACTCCGTACGAATTATGGAAAGGAAGACTGGATTGTTAGAAAATTATATATTACAAAGAAACGGAACACAAAAAATATGCGGAAAACACAAGCACACAAAATACATAAAACCAGAGAGACACAGATATTCGTGGTTCACCCAGTTTGGGCTACATCCACCCCGAACAGCCAGTCCTTCCTTTCTATTATCTAGCAAAATGAAGAGACACAACCTACAGCACATCCATTGTAATATCCTTTGTTCTCTCTCACAATCTCCCTATTTTTTTCTCGCTCTAAGAATACACATACAATACACAGCCACAATACAATACCCTCATACAAAGTGAGGGGTTTCCTTGTAGGGAAAAAAACCCTAAACTAAACATAACTTCTACCATGATATCATCTGCCTGATGAACGCCCCAGGTTGACTATAAATTACTATAATTTTGCAAGGCAATTTTACATCTATTTTTAGCTTCAGGGGCGCTGCCTCCGAAACCCCCCAAGCAGTGTTTAATTATGGGCGGTATTGTTGGCGCATTAAGGTACAAGGTTCCAACGCTGTGATACAAAATAAACAAGATAATCAGGCTCCACACCAAACATGGATAATGTCAAATAATTCAAAATATCTGGAAGAAAATGGTACATCAAAAGAGAAGACAAAAAATTGGGCAAATTCGATTCCCATGTAAGGAAGGCTTATAGATGCTACAATCTGAGGCGAAAAAAAATAGTGGAAGGCATCAATGTTAATTTTGATGAAGATTTTGTAAGAAAGGATGACGATGAGATTATGCCTTCAAGCAAAGCTGAGGGATTTGAGGGAGAATCTGTGAAGGATGTAGAAGAACCTATAGAACAATACCAACCAAACAAGGAAATAACAGTAAACCAAGAGGAAATAAGAAATGATGAGTACGATGTACAAGAAAATAATCAAAATATTTAAAATAATGGTGTCAAAAGAATCATTCGTCAAATCAAATTATCAGAAACATAAATGAAGGAATTTGAACCAAAAGAAGACGATAGCTTCATTCATCACAACAATCCCACCTTGTCTTTTTAGCAACTTTAGAGCCTACCAATTTTGAGAAACTAGTCAAGATGAACACTGGGTAGCAACTATGAATGAAGAACTAGATAAAATTGATAAGAATGTGTTGTACTGTACAACAACCCTCCCCATTTCTAAATTTTTAGAATAAATTTCATTTAGAAGTAGGTCCACTTTTTATTTTTCTTTCTAGATAGAAATAAAAGATTTAGAAATAATCCAATCATTTTTATTTAGGAATAAGAGGTTCATTCATAAAAGGACATATTGCATATTTTTATTTACAAGTTGATATAAACAAATACAACCTTAAAAAACTTTATGATCCAATGAGATACAAATATTTTATCATATCAAAATATTACATAAAGTTTTTAATATTTAACAATATTTCATGTGTAAAGTTATCGCAAATCGGAAAATTGGAGAAATATTTAAGTTCTATATTCACTTTGTAAAACTCCGATGTGATGGAAATCAATCGCAATAACAAATCGGATAAAGCTTTAAAGTGTTATATTTGTTTTTCATATTTCTGATGCGATGTGATTCATCACAATGACATTTTGGAGAATTAAACGTTATATTCATTTGATTGAAAGACTCTGACGCGGCGGACCCCACCTCATCGCAATCGGATTATCGGAGAAACTCTTTAATGATTCATTCCATTTGAAAATCCCCAATGCGATCTTCGCAATTGAAATTCGGCATAAATCATATTATGTTATTTCATTTACCTTTGGAGATTTGTGATGAGAATACATCTTAATATTCATATATTATTTATTCATCGCATCCCAATGATTTAAAAGGTAATATTTTTACACTTATTTCAAAATATGCCGATCTCTGATTATACGTTTACCATTAATTGAAAATCAAACAAATAATAACGATTTATTTTGTTTTGAATGTGTGAGTGTGACTCCCTAGAGGGCATTTAAGCTTTAACCACAGAGATAATAAATGCAAAACAATGAATAAATCCTTTTGCATAGTTGTTTTCATTATTGCATTTTCACCTCGACTGAAAGCTTTTCTTATTTGCAGAACAATAGAACGTCCAATTCTTTCATTTGCAGAACGAGAGAAACATTGCTTGATACCGAAATGTCGAAAAGATACAGGAAATCAAAAGTTGTCATCACTGCAAAAGTCCCTATGTTTACCATGCCGCCTAAAGAGAAACCAGCAAAGCTTAAGCTAGTTACAGATACCTCATGCCAGGGACTTGGTAAGATGACATGGGAAAATTTCTATAACTTTCTTGTAAAGGAAAACCCTAAATTTGTTGAAGCCAAGGCTACGATTCCTGATGAAAACGACTCAAACTCTGATTCTGAGAATCTTATTAGTGCATTAGAGAACTAATTTCTGCACCGAATTGTGGCTCGGAAAAATATTTTTCCATATTATGATTTTATTAGGTGGGTAATTGATAATGTGGCTATCCAAAACGGAACCTTTGTTGCAGCTTCTGGAGCAATATTTGGGTCATTCAAACTAGAGGACATTAAAGCAATGTACCACTTTCCAGACCCACAGAAAATCTATAACAAACACTTCATCAAGGAATTTGCTGCGAATCATGAAAATCAGTCAGAACCAATTAAATAATGGACAAAGGTTCCTGAAAAGCATAGACACGAGGCATCAGGTATGTACTTTGTGGAGTCTCTTTTGCCTCCATACTGTTATGCCGCAACAATGATGTGTAGATTTTTTGGGAATGATAACTCAGCTAGGTTTTCTATACAAATGGTGCCATTAATACATTCTGTTGTTAGTTCCGAGATAATGGACTAGGTCGTCATTCTTTCTGATAAGATAGCCAACAGAATTCTTGAGTATAGGAAAGACAAAAATTTAGGAAATTCCACTCCTTTTTATTTTTGTGCTTATATCCTAGATTCCCTTTGTTTCAATTCTAGATTCCCCATATTAGGATGGAAATGGACCCCTAAAGATCCTGTTCCTATTGATATATATCACAAGTTCTTGTGGAAGGGGCATTTCAAAAGCCATGTTTACAGAGTTTGTCACGGTTTTCTTATCCCGATTTATCAAACTATTTTTGGTCGATTCCCTCCTAGGCTTTCTGAGAAAGCTAAAGTTGATTTGTCCTCAATTGGAGATTGGTTTGGAGAGAAACAGTTCACATATATCAGAGTTTTTGGAAATATTGTAGAACCACACATTCTTCCTTTGTATGTTCTAGACAAACTGTTAGCACAGGAATTTCTTATCAGCTGACAGTAGAAGCCATGTCTAGGACTTTGAAGAACAGCAAGAAGCTTATGTGGCCTACTTTTCCTTTTAAATGTGGTGACTATACTCTCAATAAATTTTTTCATGCTGAAAAATAAGTTGGTAAGCTAAACAATCTCAAGCATTCAACAACCCCAAGGAGGCAATATGATCCAAGGAAGGTGGCATGTGATTTTACTACTTCTGTTTCAATTGCTCGGTTTGAACATGAACCAGATATGTTTAATGATTTATTTGTTTTTGTAGATAAATTTTCCCAAGTTTTTTTTGTGGCCAAGTCCAAATTTCAGGCCGAAGAAATGAATAAGTTTTTGTTATTTAGAATCCAGAGGTTACTCAAAGTTCCTCTGGATCAGTTGAGAGTTCCTATACAGGAGAATGAATCACAATAGAAGGAAACAGAGAATAAATCTGGAAAATAAATAACAGGAACTAATCTTGATTTACAAAAAGAAGATATTAGCAGCAAATTTGATACTGAAAACAAAGAAACAACTGCTGAAATTGATGTACATATTGATCAGCAGTCTTCAGCCCAGAAAGGAAAATAAAGCATAGGTACCGATGCCAATGTGCATACTGAAAAGGGAGGCACAAATAGTAAGGCTATTGAACAGGCACCAAAAGGAAATATAAACAATAATCCATATTCTCAACTTGGAAGAGAGGAAGCTGCTAAAAATGTAGTTGAATCTACTAAACTTATAGTTTCTCCTCATTTGTTGAGCCAATATGAAAATTTTCCCAGAAAATAGGACAACAGAATAATCCCCAAGTTAATGTTTTGGGAGACTAGGATATAGAAGTTATTCGTGAAAATCTCACAGGTGAAATCATATTGAAGATAGAAGAAATCCCTCCTCTAGATATATTTTACAGTGGTAAGCATAGGGCTGTTGTGAGAAAACAGAGGAAAAGGAGGAGAACTGATCAAGATGTACTTTCAACATCACAGGTGGAGTTTACAAATATTTTTTATAAAAATTCTGAGGTGAATCCATCTAAGGATCTCACAAAATTATCCCAATACGCAGGTGCCTATAGTACTACTGCTATAGACAAGGCCTCTGAAGTTACACGATTAATGAAACAAAAAGATGTGCAAATATCCATGTTAGAAGAACAGGTTACAGAGAACCAACAAAAAATTATTTAGTCAGAACAACGATTGCAGGATGGAGAGCTCAAATCCAAATAGTTAGAAGAGCAGCTTGCTGCTGAAAAAAAAAAAAAAAAATTTGATCAACAGACTTTAGAAAAGCAACGGCAGCTAAATCAAGAGATAGAAAAATTACAAGCTCTTCTGCAAAAATGATAAGACTTCAAAAATTGAGCAAGAGAAGATGTTTCTATCCGAATTAAACAAGTTTAAGAATTATCCTAATTTGGATCAATTCAAAAATGAAGCCCTGGAGACAAACAAGTTATTTTCTCAGCAATTAAATGAATTTTGTCTAAAGGTTGCAGAAGAAAAATCCTTATGTGAAATTACATCTTCCTTAGTAGATGAAGGATTCAGTCTTAAGATTGAATTTGATGAAGCTGATGAAAAGATTTTTGAATTTCTTTTATGGCAAGACTCGAAATCGGGAAGAAAATAAAACCTTCCCAGGATTATGGAGAGACATAAGGAAATTATTTTTGCTGAATGGGAATAGCGTTTAATCAAACCAGAAGGAGCTACATCCAGAGCTAAAAGCATGATGAACAATGTAACACAACTGGTGAATAATATCCTGTATGCAATCAATTTGATTTCAGATTGTACCCCTAGCCAATTACCTAAGGTAAAAGAAACTGATTACAGATGGAAACAAGAAATAATCGATAAAAATCAGCAAATTGGCTAATTGCAAGGAATATCATGGGATATGATGTGGACTTACCTTATCAAGCCTCATAGTTAGCAAACAATAATAAAATTTCTTTCAAATGCCATCAATTGCATCATTCTTGAATTCTCTAATGCCACATATACAGGGTAGTTTCACTCAAATCTTAGTCATCTAGAAGAAGTGAAGGAAATGCTCAAAATTTGCCATCTGGGCACATCAAATGTGATAGATAATCAATGAATCAGTTCACCTCAAGATCACATTTATGTTTCTATATTTTTTGATTTAGATAGATTGTAGGAATAGTTTTAGTTATTTTGTTTTATTAAGTAGCTATTTAAACCCCTTTAACGCATTTATAAAGGGGGCCTGAATTTGTAATATTTTGACTTGGAGATTACATTTCTGTACTCCATTGACTCTTATATTTTATAAAGGATCACATCTGGTGATTCTGTGCGAAATTGCCTTTAAGAATTGCATTTTTGTATCTTGGAGTCTATTTTACATTGAAGTTTCCGGATTTGGATATCGGATTGCATTGGAAAGTATCAAGATGGATATGGTATTTCTATCTATTCACTGTTATTTTTCTTATGTTATGTGATATTCTCTTTTAAATTGTTATTGTTTATGTATACTCGCTTTACAATATTTCTTTATACATATCATTTCTGAGTGTGTAGAAATATTTATCTTTTAGAGTATATGCAAATGATATATGACGATGAATGAAATATTTTATTATAACTCTGTTTAATTTCTTAAACAGAGTTATCTTTATTTTTTACTACATATTTCAATTAAGCTATAATAAATTTTCATGGTTATTGATTAATTGAAACAATTTAAAGTTGTATTCACATTTTATGCCCGGGCTAGTTTTAGAATTGTTTTATCAGTTTTAAATTAGATTAAATAGTTTTATTTCAGTCATTTAGTCCCATTTTCCCTTCATCCAATCATTCCATTACCAACCCATTTAAATTACTAGGAAACTGGTCTTATCAATCCAGTCGAAGCCAACACACCAAACGAAAAAGGAGTTGTCCTAAGGTCCCAACTGGGTGGTTATCCCCTAATGTTTGAAGCAACGATTTTCGACGCTTCAACATCTTTGGTGCTAGAAGGAGGGCCAAAGCTATGAATGGTAGATAAATCCAAATCTGAAAGCCATTCTAAGAGCACAACACCCTCATCACCTTCAATTTCTTCCACATCTCAAATCACTAGAGAAGAAATTGATAAAAATATTCAAACACCCACTACCAAAGTCTCAGATCAATCAGATAATCCAACTCCTGAATCCCCTAAAGTCGAAGCTTTAGTTCATAAACTTCAAGGATTCTCGTTATCATTAGAAGAATCGGAATTATCTGAAGGTATTGTCACCTCGCAGTTTGTTTCTTCCAGACCTCTCACTAGGTCACAGAGTGAAAAACTTGAAATTTCCCCAAAAGAATTTACTATACCTAGTAGAGTCAAAACAAGAAAAAATCCATCGGAAACAGAAAGTGGTACTAGGTCTTCATCACATATTCAATCTTATATTTCCCAAACTCCAAATAAGGAAAGTGCAGTAGTCTCATCATCATCATCTGCTCAAACTACATCTGTTCAAACATCAATTGTCTCTTCTAGTACTTCAACTGTTATTACTCATACACCAGTTGTCACTTCTAGTTCTTCTACCATCATCACAAAAATGGCACAGAGACCATGGACTAGATTGGGAACTGTAAATATGGCCGCACCTTTGCATGATCTACCTGATCATCCTGAAAAATGGCTGCCAAAGTTTAGTCCAGATACTAGTATACAAGCGAAAGAACACATCAATAACTTTATGCTTGCTATAAATCTAAATACATTAGTGCATGAATATGTTGCAGTCATGTTATTTCCTTATACTTTGCAAGGGACAGCAAGATCTTGGTACTTTTCTTTACCTTTAGATTCGATCACAAGTTGGGATATGTTTGAAGAGAAATTTTTAACTAAATATGGAGATGATAGATTAATTGCTACTCTAATCAACGATCTATCCAATTTAAAGACTCAACTGAAAGAACCCATTAAATATTTTAACTCTCAATTCAATAAACTCTTGAATAAGATCCCTACAACATCTAAACCTAGTGAACAGGTTAGAAGTGAATGGTCCATAAATTCTTTACCCTCAAACATAGCAATTTTTGTAGATAGAGCTGCAAAACCGACTTTATCTAAGAATATGAAAGAAGCTATTTCAGTAGAAAAACAAATGATTTCTCTAGATAAGAAAAATGTTATTGAGGAAAGAAAATCAAAGAAAGTCACTTTTAAAGATGATTCCAAAAAAAGACACCAAGAGATCCATATGACATGGAGGGTTTACAAAAACTCCTTAAAACCATGTCTAATGATATGGTTGAGATCAAAAAGCAAGTAGCAGAGACTTCTACAAAGAGACCATTCAGAAATTTCAAGAGAAATCAAGCTGAATCAAAACCTCCCAATGCAATCTCCAATGCAGAATCAGAAGACGAAGAAGAGGAAGATACTCCTCTAGTGTCTGATGAAGAATATGAAAGGGAAGAAATAGTTGAACTACATGGAATGTGGGATTTCATTCTCCCTAATTCGGATAGTGAAATGGAACAAGAAGTTATGCCTGTGAGTACAAGAAGCAAATCTACATCAGAACTTGTTCAAATTGTTCCAAAGAAGAAAACTACAACTCCGAGTACTAAAGACAAAACTACCGCAAAGAAAGCTTCTCCCTTACCCACTCAGAATCAACCATCATCTCCTAATCATCCCACAACATCATCTAAGACTCTAGTGGTATCGGATCCGATGGATTATAATATTGTTGAGGACATGAAAAAGACTAGAGCGAACATCTCATTACATGAACTTAGCAAAATTAAACATCAACAAAAGATGCTATTAAAAGAGTTAAATGCTACGCCTATTGCCCCTCTACCAAGTGGTGTAGTAGCTAAAGTAGCTAAAGTGACTAGTAAGCCACCAAACAAAGCAGATGAAACAGACATTGTTCTTATTGGAGAAAGATCAAATTCTGAGACAGCTCCATTTCTGTTTACTTATGAAATCTACAATAACAGGTTGCATAATTGTTTAATTGATTCTAGAGCATCCTCTAATATAATGCCTACTTGAGTCTGTGTTAAATTGAATATCGAACCACAGAAGTCTGCAGTTCACATTGTATAATTGGATTGCTCTAAAGTTCAAGATGTAGGAGAAATCAATTCAGTTACCATTAGACTAGCTTCTGATCCTAGGATTTTCTATAGAATTTATATTCTAATTGCAGATATTCCTGAATTCTATGGGTTAGTCTTAAGCAGAGACTAGTCTGCGAAACTTAATGGCTATATTGCAATTGATTTTTCACATATGTGGCTTCCCTACAAAGGGAAACCAAATCAAATCAAAATTGAGCGAGAAAAACATATCACGCACACTGTAACTGAATTTGAACAACCAAACGAACATGTAGATTTCAACAACAATATTCTTGGACATTATTCTGCTGAGTCATTTCTTGGGAATTTTACTGCACCACAATCAACTTTTTCTGTAAATAATTTTCTTTCTCAAATTGAAAATTTTTCGAAATCTGATTCTTCTAGAATTGTTAATATTTCTGATTCATTTGTAGATAAACCTATAGATAGAACTTTATTTTGGTCATTATATTTTGATGGATCAAAATCTAGTGATGGAGCAGGAGCAGGATGCATCCTAATCGATCCAGAAGGAGAGAAAACCATGCTATCATGTAGAT
>CM076583.1:375977881-376124047 GCA_034641835.2 Pinus albicaulis
TCGTTGTACCATTTTTTGGTCATCTAACCTATTGTTATTAGATGGACTCAAGTACACCATGTAAGACCAATTTTACCCTAAGTAAAATTGCATTCACTATGAAAAATAACTTAGTAAACCACCTTTATTAAGTTGTTTATGGTCTAAGCAGGAAACCCCATGAGGAAATATTAAATAAATCTACATTTGTTTGATTAAACAATAATTTAATTATTATTCCCTGGGTCATACTTAAAACAAAGAAATTAATTATATAAATCTCTATTTATCTTATTATTTTCTAGGAATAATTATTTAAATCTTATTTAAATAATATTCCTTGTTAAATATGACTAAATCACCCACAAATAATTAAATAAATCATTATTTATTTGATTAAATTTCAACCACTTCCTTAAAATGATAAAAAAATCATTTATTTATTTATTATTTACAAATAAAGGGATTTGACCCAAGTCAAATACCTTTTCCCTCCAACAAATATAATAAAATATTCCATAAAAGGTGGATCTAGATTTGGTTAACGTTATTTTAATCATGCACCAAGATCTAGAATGACCCAATATTTTGTTATAAATAGGAGGGTTTTCCCTACCATTCTTCACCTTTTGTTGCCTATTAGATCACTCTAGTCTATACACTTGAAGTCATTTTCCATTATTCTTTATGTGAGCTCCCTTTAAGTTATTTTTATGCGGGTTTTCTACACCAACAAACAAGAGAGAAATGTTTGGATCTAAGTGTTGAGGACTTCCAAGAACCCATCCCATTGAGGAGAATTGGAAACACCTTCTTGTTTTCCTCCCAGGTTCCCTTAATACAAAAATTCTTTCAAAAATATTGTTCTTGTCTTGTCTATTGGATGTATGGAGCAAAACATTATTTTTACTGCTTAATGTCTCTTTATGCATAGATCTAGATTTTTGCAGCATTTGTCTTGATCAACTAACTGCATATCTGAAGATATTGGCAGCCATATTTGATGTTAGGGCTATAAGTTATGCGTAGCTAAAGTGGTATTGTTTCATACACTTCGACAAAAGATTCATACTAACAACTGGCGACTCCACACGGGTTTTCAATTACGACCGTTGTCGTTTTTCATATTCCTGCATATCCGACTACTTCATACCCTAGGGTTTTCTTTCGACTTTTTGTTTTCATATTTTTATGTACATTCACTATAACACCTAAAACTTTAAAATTTCTAACTTCCCGCGTGTTTACGGACTATTGCGCGGGTGACGGACATCAGCCGTTGAGGCGACAACTTTTGAGAAATACGCATTCGGGACACCGAAGAACTTCGAATTCGCACTTTTCAAACCCAGCGTGACCTGGACTATAGGTCGCACTTTTCAGCCCTGTCTGCGACACACTTTAAAAAGCAGGTGAACCCTGCGACACTGCCCGGTTTACTGCTCATTTTACGTAACTTTAAGGTTCCTAGAAGCACGTCGAGGTTTTCGGCCTCACGTCTCGGCCGTCTAGACTTTGTTCCCGATTTTTATGCTTCTCCAAGGTGGAACATAGCCCCTAGGGCTTCAATACCCTCCACTTTTGGTGGAAGAGTTTTAACTGTTTCAGGTGTCTGATTTTTCAGAGTTTCAGCCTTCCCTTTTTCAGATCTGATACCTCCTTTTCAGATCCCTTTTAATCAGCTCTTCTCCCTTTCAAATCACCTCCTGAAGTTTTGTTTGGATCTACCTTTAGGGCCTCCTCCTTGTCCCTTCTGCTTTTTGCTGATTTCCTCCTTTTTTACAGCCACCTTGCCTCTGCCTCTTGGCTGTGTTCTACACCTCTTTTCAGCAGATTTCTCCTTTAGATCCCTGTCCCTCTCGACCTTAGATATATTGGCCTCTTTTTAGTGTGTTTTGACTAGATTTTTTCCCTCTTTTAGACTAGTTTTGAGAGACCCGCCTTTTTGGGTTAGATCGATGCATTGTTAGCTGTTAATTTTCTGTTATTTCAGCATTATATACTGTTCTCTGCAGATTTATTTTCAGTTACGCAACACACTTTTTATTTTTCTCTCAAAACGTCTGGGTTTAAAAATTAAAATTAACGCACGCCACACACTCACCCTAAGCGAAGAAGAGCCTGGTTAACACCGCCAGGCAAAGAATTTAAAACATTGTAAAATCAATTGACACTGCACCTTTCTGCCCTTGTTTTGACATTGTAATCACTTGATTCTGCACCTCCCTGCCTTTGTTGGTCGTTCTTCTTCCCCTTGTGCCGTGTTTGTGTTGTCACCATTGCGCCCCCAAGGCACACATCCCGGAGACTTCTTGGCCTTCACCCTCAGTTTCCAGTCGGTCAACCTACTCCTTCCCGCCGTCGTCGAGTTAGTCCTCCTCCAAGTCCGCAATCCGACTCCTCTTCTGATTCATTGGGTTCTCCTTTTACTTCTAGTTCTCCCCCTGTCACCTTCACTATGTCTGGTCCAGGGCCTAACGCTAGCGGTAATCCCCGCCCTAATGTCGGGACTACTACTAGCGGAACCGCCACAGGAACTACCTCGGCTACACCTTTGCTCCCTTACATGGCAGGCCTCAGCCTCCCCGATCTCAATCAGTTGATCAATGACCCTATCCGCCACGATGTTGGTTGGCCTGCTATGCCAACCAAGCTCCCCTCTGACATCCCTAAGTTCGAAGGCCTTGCTGGAGAAGATCCAACCAACCATGTCCGATCTTTCCACATGTGGTGTTCCTCCAATTCCATTACCGATGATTCCATCCGTCTTCGGTTGTTCCAACGCACGCTTACGGGTGAAGCTTCTAAATGGTATGTTGACCAGGCCACCTCTTCCCATACCACCTTTGCGACCATTGCCCAAGCCTTTTTATCTTATTTCCAGCTCCCTCTCCGATACGACACTGGTACCGAGCTTTTGACTTCTTTCCATCAATCCTCTTCAACCCGCCTTTCCACTCATGTCCAGGAATGGCGGAGAAGAAGGAGCTTATGTCGAGCTCCCACCTTTGAAGATCGGGTTTATATGGACTGGTTCCTTCACACTCTCTTACCTCCCATTGGAAAATATGTCGCCTCCCATTTCCCTCAAACCGAAGAAGCCGCCCTCCAAATAGCCTTGAAATATGACTTGATCCACGCTCAGTCTGGTTATGTTTATACCGTCCTGCCTGAACTCCCCAGACCCGGTGGCGCTAACACCCCGGGGGCATCTCATTTTGCCGACGGTATCGTTGGAGCCCTTTCTCATCCGTATGCTCAACCTCCTATGGGCTATGGTCTCCCTCCGGGAGGGGCCAGCACCTCTAGCACTTTTCCCCCTCCAGGTAGCATGTATCCAGGATACGGCATGCCTCATCCTTTTTCCCAACCTCCTGCTTACCTCAATGTTGCCCAACCTAACCATTATCCTTATCCACAGCCTGGTGCTCCAGCTCCTCCAGCATTTGCACTTCCACCTCCCTTGCCTTCTCAACCCCAGCAATAGCACCTACAGCCCCCTCTAGGGCAAGTATTTGCACAACAGGGCGCGACTAATCCCCCTTCCTCTCAAAGAAGGCGGAAAGGCAATCAAAATCAATCTGCCCCTGGTACTCGTGGACCCCATCCTCAAGGTACTGACCCTAACACTGCTAACCAGCAACAGGGCACTCAGCCCAAGCCGGACAGGCCTATTCACACAAATAAGCCTTGTTCGTGTTGCGGTGTTTACGGTCATTACACTCACGATTGTCCCCTTCTACCATAGATGCGGCAGATGTGGGAGTCTCAAGCCACATTGCGAGGACAACATGCCTCCCCTCATGCTCCCCCTAATGTGGCCACTACTCAACCAGCTGTGTTTACTGATCCTTTCCCTCAGCAAGGATTCGTGGCTGCCCAACCACCTGACGGACAGGTCGCCACTCAACCTTCCCCTTCTGGTTCCTCCGATTACCAGATCCTCATGATGAACTCTGATCCATCCCCAACAGTCGACCTTCACTTTCAAACTCGGTCTCGCCAGTACCCCAAGCCTCCCGCTCAGTTTGCCCCCGAGTCCCCTTCTTCAGGTTCTACTGAGCCTCTTTCGACATCCAATGGCCCCTTACATATCCCTCAACCCAAAGTTGAGGTTCATACCAAGATTCCTAAGGGACCATTACGTCGAAATGCTGCTTCTGGTCGAGCTGCTCATTCGTATAGCATAGTAGATGATTTGGCGCAATCTCCTGCTGCCATTTCCACATTGGAACTCCTCCAATCGTGCCCTTCCCAAAAGAAGGCTCTACTATCTGCCATGGGCGCTGTAGATCCTGCTGATGACCAAATGATTGTTTTTGACGCCCATCAATCAGAACATCCTCCTCTTCCTGCTTCCGTCGCCTTCCAAATCCCAGTCAAAATCCGGAACGCTAACATTTCTCGGTGTATAATTGATGAGGGGGCATCCACCTGTGTGATGTCCGCTTTGGTTTGGAAGCAACTCGGATCTCCTGAGTTGGCCCCTTCCACGATCACCCTTCGAGCGTGGGATGGCCACGCCTCCCAGCCCATTGGCCTCTTCCGCAATTGTCCTATCACTCTTGCGGGCAAGACTGTTTGCGTTGACGTCGAAGTCATCGACGCCCCTCTAGATTACAACATTCTCTTGGGGCGAAGCTACACCTATGCCATGTATGCTGTCCCATCCACGGTTTTTCGCAATATGTCTTTTCCTCACAATGGAAAGATAGTCACCATCGACCAGTTGACATATCATGAGCCAAAGTCTCAGACCTCCCCTGAGACGACCATCTCTTCTGTAGCCAATAAACAAACCGTCGATTCCTTGACCAGTGTCTCTCCCAGCGTCTACAAAGACTCCTCTTTTCTTGGAACTTTCCCTGGTCTCCCTCCTCCTCACATCTCTGATCCCAGCTTATCGAATGTTTGCATGATGCAATCGTCTCGGGCTGCCCTTAAGCGGCCCGCTTCGGCTAGTCAACAACCTCAGACTCAACCTCGCCCACCGCAACCCGCTCCTAGCCATTCATCTCAGCGAGCCAGACCTCCTCCTTCTGGCCCTCCTCCTACAGCTGGTAGCCCTGAACCCCTCTATCCTCCTGGGTCGGTTCCCCCAGGCCTCAACCATCTCGGAGCCGTCCCTTCTGGTCATTATCACGCTGGTCAGATACCTTTCCTTGCTCCCCCTCTCGGAGTCTATACGATCCCCATCATGGCCACCCTCTCTCTCCCCAACCTGACCCTGGGTATACCCGTCTGGTACCTTGACCCTCCAGCCGCTACCCCACCTGGTCACCCCAAACCCTACCTTGCTTTGACACCAGTTCAACCAGTCCCCCTCGATTCCTTCGTTGCCACTATGCCCTCAGCACCTCCACAGGACCCTTCTCCTGTCGTGACGGCTCCTTGGAAAAAAGGCAAAGCTCGCAAGGGGGCATCCAAAGACAAGGCCACCCCGACTGACCTGGCCCCTCCTCCACCCGCAAAGACTTGCGCCTTATGTGATGTCGTCAGTCACGCCACCCATGCTTGTCCTGAATTGCCCCGTATTCAACCCATGGTTAAAATCGCATTCCCTGAGTCTACGGTCCCTGAAGCCTCTGTTCCTTCCTCGTCCGTAACCAAGAACCCCAAGATTATCTGCACCAACAAACCATGTGCTCTATGCGGTGTCCATGGCCATTACTCCCACCATTGTCCTCACCTGATGCATTATCGCGCCTCTTTAGAGGTAGTTCGAGAGTATGAGGTTGAACAAAATCAATCCGCATCTCCCATACTTGCACAGTATGCTTCAGGTCAGTCTGAGGATCCACCCGCTCCCATCGACATTCCCCCCCCCTGATGTCCAGATGTCGGAGCCTACTACCACCATTTTCTACCTATCATCATCCATGAGACCCTCGGGGAACTTTCCCTCGGATTCCTCCCCTGTTGTTTCACTCGACCCCCCTTCAACGACCACCCTGGGCTCAACATCTTTTGACCATCTATTTATCTGCTCCTCTTTCATCCCCCGTGACGATCTGTATGTTAGCCTTTCTTCCTATACAGATGATCTAGGTAGCTTTGCCGCGTCATGTGGTTTCCCTTCCTCTCATCATCCCCTCTTTTCCCATCAGGATGCCCTCTTGGAAGCCTTCTCCACCCATGACCTCATCCTTCCCGCCCATAAACGGGATAACACCACCCGTATCTATGTTGACCTCCGCAGCCCGAGTCCCAGCCATACCTCCTATAGCCCTCATATACCACCATCTAGTTCGTATATGATTCATAGCCATCCTGCCCATCGCACTCCCTCCCACAATTGCCGCTCGATGTCTACTATACACTCACGCTGCCGTCATTGTTCCTCCTCCTCCCATTTTTTGTCTTGTAACACTATTCTGCAGGACCTCCCGTCCCCACCCTATATTGGTTACGCCGACGGTGCAAGTCGTTACTCCCAGAATCTAGCCTCGGTAGGTTAGGCCATTTTCACCCCCTTGCATGCCCTTGTTCTCTCGAACGGGGTTTGCATTGGTACTGCCACCAATAATCAGGCCAAATATGATGCAGTGCGTGGTCTCTTAGCCGATGCCCTCTCTCATCGCATCCTCCATCTACATGTTCGTTTAGATTCCCTACTTCTTGTCATGCAAATAAATGGTGTCTATCGTGTGCATAATCCTATCCTCTTTAGATGATATTTACAAGTGAAACTCTTGATACGTGAATTTGAAACCATAACTTTCAACCATGTACCTCGAGAACAGAATCACTATGTAGATAGTATTGCAAACCATGTTCTAGATTGGCATTTATCACACGCATTTCATACAAGACAATAACATTCATAATCATTAAACACGATGCATATCCATAATATGTGTCGCAAAAACATGTGCTTAGAGTCCATCTAATCTGATACATATGACATGCCCATAGCATGTTACAAAAAAATAAAAACTGGGGGGCACCACCTATCCCTACATACACGCTAGGGGGCGTCACCTATCCCACACCTAATCACTATCTGGCGGATCCAGAGCCAATGGCTCTACTCCTACATCCTGTAGATCATGTATCCCCTGACTGGCCATCGCCATGCACCACATGACACCTCACCATTCCGAGGGTAGACCAATACATGGCTCTATGTACTGGTCATCTAAGTCTTGCCACCCATGCTCTGAAACACCGGTCGGAAACCTCTCACATCTACGGCGGATGTCCTCCAGGAGGGCGGCCGCATCCTCATTATGCGTCGCTCTCGATCCACTCGAGCCTACAGCTCCTGATGTTGTCGTTCGTCCCATATATCTGGCCGATTTTACCAGAGCTATATCTGCATACCAAAAGTACATGAATCAGTACCCTATCTACTATTCAATAACTTTAACATGCCCAAAAAAGAGTAGTCACTTTCCACTTCTGCTCGGATTTATACTCGACCGGGCGGAAGTGGTAGGTCGAGGATCCCATGATAACTCATCCCCTTGTATGGATGATGGAGTACATGTATAACGACATCGATCCCGATGGGCAAAGAAATCAGTCGAAACACCGATACGACCGCCCCTCCTCCTCCTCTACACGGTATTCGCCCCAGGCGCATCACGGAGCTCTCTCGAGGGCCCCCCATGGGAGGAAATTTGTATGTCTGAGGTCGTAGGTCGGGATCTTCTCAAGAAGGATCGCAATCAAGTCCTCTGAGAAGTAATGGTTCACTTGCGCTTCTATGACGTAATCGTATAATTTAGACACGAACATCATTTAAATATACCCATAGTAGGTCCCACTCAACACACTCTCCACAATCATCATCTGCCCCCTAGTGATGTGATGGAGCGCCTGGTTGCCCAGGATCCACAGCACCGCTATAGCCACTGCACGAGTCTCTAATCTCTCTAGGTCCCCGATCGGTATCCGAGTCCCTTTGACTTGGAGACCCGGTCGAAAATGTTGCTCCACAAACTCCATGATGTTCTTCCCCCGTGGTAACACTGGCTGCGTATTTCCCACCATCCCAAGTGGCGGGAGACTAGTCAGGAAATACAGATCCTGGACTGTCAATTCGATCCTGTGCCCCTGCACTACAAAGACCTCATGATCTGGATCCCAATAACTGACAATCCGGGCCAACAAGGGCTCCCTAGCTCTCATCAAAGGGTTCTCCAAAAACTTCAGAACCCCAAATCTGGCCAATACACGACGGACACCCTGATCTGCCTGAATCTCTGACCGTAATGTGCCTAGGTCTCTCTCTCTCTAGTTGACCCATATATTTGCCATATCTGCACAAACACATCATCTTTGTCAGTATACAGATAGGAACCACTGTAACCAATCACAAAAACCCAAATCTCAGCCCTAAAACAGCACTGAAATCTCCTTCACATCCTCAGGAGTCACACTGGTCGCCCAATCTGGGGGGATGAGACCACGGTTTTTGGCTCAAAACCTACTTCCCGAATTCGCATTTTTTGGCCCAGGTGTGACCAACAAACAGAGGTGAAGAAGTCCATTCTGAGATACAGGCCCTAATCTGAGCTTTCACTCCATCAAAATGCAAGAGTAAAGTTATCCCTCCTAAACCTGGCTGACCGGATCTCGATTCCAATGGTCAGTTTGTTCGCTACGCTCGCCGCAAGATTTAGGGCCTTCTCTCCTCTCTACATTCACCATAGCAACACCGACAAATGAAGTGAATTTGGAGAGAAAAATGCCTTATTAAAAGAGAACCCTTGTTTTGTCTTTCGCCTGCTGCGGCCAAACCGTAGCTCAGTTTGACAAACCGTCTGCACCGTTGGAAAGCTCTCATCGAGCCCTCAAATGGGTATTCATTAGTTTTTTGCGATTTGATACTTCACCAGGCCACATTTTGTCCAATAAGGGTCACTTCACCTCTCCCTAAAATCTGATTTCTGCACTTACAACACTCATACTTGGGGCATCACTTTGCCTCCACACTTGTCCTTGTTCGTGTTGATTTTCGTCATGAGATACCATCTTGTACTCATGTTTTCATGGCTCCCCATGGGACCTTTACTGTGTGGTAGCACCATCGAGTCACCCTTGTTTAGAGCATCCATGTTGAGTCATCATCACACTCATGGAGTCTATCCCGAGTCCCTTTGTACCCCGCTATAGTACTCCATCCTTCATTTCTTGGTCTCTCTCTTGTGTCGCACATTATGGCCTTCAGTCCCACTGTCCCCTATCCCTTATGATACTATAGCCAATTCATTTGCCATGTCATTCATGCCCTTTATGCTCTAGCAAGGAAGTCATCCATTAAGCTACTCGAGTCCCCTCCATTCCCGGTATCATCGTGAGTACAAGTGCATTCGTTGCACTATTTTCTCTCGTGCCTTAGTTGAGGATCTCTCATTGCCTCACCTATGGCGGACCTCCTTTTGTCGACATCAGCTCCTTCATTCCAAAAGACAGGTCTAGAGGGCGGTGTACCTTGGTTCCAGCTTCCACTCTTGTTCGGTGCCTCAGATCAGGCAAAGGGATCTCTCATTTCCCTTTGACTTGATTGTTTCTCCACTCCCGCTCCTTTCAGCATGATCGAGATCCGTATGCTTGATGGTTCAGTGATGCAGCAGTAGCTTTTGGTGATTCCCGGGTGTGTGTGAGATGTCTCAGCCCTCATGAGGGGGTGGCCCTGCAGGTAGCCCCCCACATGCCCGGATGACCTCTTCATTGCAGCCCTTGATGTAGCTCCATATATTTGATGATGTCGGCCTTAGCCGCTTGCAGTGCCTCTTTGATTTGCATGTATCAGTTAGATTTTGTGAGCCCTTCCCTGCTTATAGGGGGCATTTGGGTTGTATTTGTATCTCATGTACTCAGATATTATTGTATAAGTCCTGGCTGTTATCCCAGGCACAACATGTATATGGGATCCCTCATTGTATTTTTATCTGGCTCATGTTTATGCCGGCTGTACTTTATGGTTTGGTCCCTTGTTTACTGGACACACTATTCTTTTGTACTTTGTCTCGACGGGCATAGGTATGCCTCCCCCGCCACCTTTAGCACAGGTACCCTCTCATAAAAAGAGACTTGTTGCACCTGCAAGTCTCGTCTCCTCAGGGTCTAGTTCTTCGGCACATTAGTCTACCTTACATTTCTCTCTCTGACTTCCCTTTTTGATGTCTGGTGATTGAGTTCTTACAACGTACTTCGGTCATACGATTTTCTCCTAACACTCGCACGCTGGGGGGCAATCTGTTACACCATTTTTTGGTCATCTAACCTCTTATCATTAGATGGACCCAAGTACACCATGTAAGACCAATTTTACCCTAAGTAAAATTGCTTTCACTATGTAAAATAACTTAATAAAACACATTTATTAGGTTGTTTATGGTCTAAATAGGAAACCCCAAAGGGAAATATTAAACAAATCTATATTTGTTTGATTTTCCTCATGGCATAATTAATTAAACAATAATTTAATTATTATTCCTGGTCATATTTAACCCAAAACAAGGAAATTAATTAGATAAATCCTTATTTATCTTATTATTTTCTAGGAATAATTATTTAAATCTTATTTAAATAATATTCCTTGTTAAATATGACTAAATCACTTATAAATAATTAAATAAATAATTATTTATTTAATTATCATTCAACCACTTCCTTAAAATAATAAATAAATCATTTATTTATTTATTATTTACAAATAAAGGGATTTAACCCAAGTCAAATGCCTTTTCCCTCCAACAAATATAATAAAATATTCCATAAAAGGTGGATCTAGATTTGGTTAATATTATTTTAATCATGCACCAAGATCTAGAATGACCCAATATTTTGTTATAAATAGGAGGGTTTCTCCTACCATTATTCACCTTTTGTTGCCTATTAGATCACTCTGGATCTATACTCTTGGTCTGACTTTGAGCCATTATCATTGTCATATTTTCCATTATTTGCTGTGTGAGCTCCCTTTGAGTTCTATATTTGTCTGGGTTTTCTACACCAATAGGAGAGAGAAATGCTAGATCTGAAGTGCTGAGGACTTCCAAGAACCCATCCCATTGAGGAGAATTGGAAACACCTTCTTGTTTTCCTCCCAGGTGCCCTTAATACAAAAATTCTTTCAAAAAATATTGTTCTTGTCTTGTCTATTGGATGTATGGAGAAAAACCTTACTTTTACTGCTTAATGTCTCTTTATGTATAGATCTGGTTTTTTGCAGCACTTGTCTTGATCAACTAACTGTAGATCTGAAGATATTGGCAGCCATATTTGATGTTAGGGCTATAAGTTATGCGTAGCTAAAGTGGTATTTTTTAGTACACTTCGACAAAAGATTCATACTAACAATCATGTAGATACCGTTGAATATGAAGCCTTGATTCAAGGGCTTTATAAGGATATAGGGTTAAATGTAAAATACTTGAAAGTATATGGAGATTCTGAAATTTTCATAAGACAACTAAGGAATACCATCCATTGTCTTTCAGGACATCTCAAACATTATCAAACCCTAGTACAGGACCTTACCACTCAATTTCTAGCATTTAATATATCTTCTATTCTTAGAAATCAAAACACATGAGCTGACTTGTTAGCTAATGTTGCGTCCAAACTCCTTCCTGCTAAATATTGCAGTCCTAATAGATTTTGAGTAGAATTGTTTTTTCGCCCATTTGTCCCAGATAATATTACTAACTAGAGAGTATTCTACCATGATAAAGATATTTTGAATTTCTTAACTTCTGAGAAATCATATGATGAACAAATTATTGATGAAGACGATCATGATCTGCAAATTACTTCAAGAAATAATGAAAATCTGATTCCTAAATCTGTTGTTAAACTTGAGGATCTTCATGATATTAAAGACAAATTCAAAAAAGTTACTAATGATAAACTTCAAAGTTCAACTTTGAAGTTTGAATTAGTGAATCTTGGCTTTGATTCTAAACCTCAGAATGTTAATCTAGGACTCAATTTAACTCCAGAAGAAAGATCTGCTTTTATTAAACTTATGAGTAAATATAAAAATGTCTTCGCTTGGAGTTATGAGGATTTAAAGACTTATGACACTTCTGTAATTCAACACACAATTCCAATGCTATCTGATTTTAATCTTGTTCAACAGAAGTTAAGAAAGATTCATCCAAATCTTGAGGATCAAATCAAAGCATAACTCAACAAACTTTTGAAAGCCAAAATCATTTTTCCTGTAAGGCATTCCAATTGGGTTTCCAACGTGGTACCTGTCAGGAAGAAAAATGGCGATATTAGAATCTGTATTGATTTCAAAAATTTAAACAAGGCATGTCAAAAAGACAATTTCCCATTGCCAACCATGGAGAAAATACTCCAAAAGGTAGTTGGTTCTGAACTCATATCTTTCCTTGATGGATTTTTAGGCTATAATCAAATTTTAGTGCATCTAGATGATAGGTTGAAAACCACTTTCAGAACCAAATGGGGAACCTATGCTTATCAGAAAATTCCTTTTGGTTTAGTAAATGCAAGAGCTAATTTCTAGAGAGCCATGGACATAGCATTTAAGGGTCTGATTAATATATCAGTTGTTATTTATCTTGATGACATAACAGTTTATTTAAAGAAAACATCCAATCATCTACGTGATCTGAAACAAATATTTGAAAGATGTAGAAGGTTTGGTATTTCTTTAAACCCAAAGAAATCCTTCTTTGCTCTCGATGAAGGAAAAATCTTAGGGTTTTTTGTGTCAAAATATGGTATATATATCGATCCTGACAGAGTTAAAGAAATTTCTGATATTTCTTTACCTCATAATAAAAATTCCATGCAATCATTTTTAGGATATATTAATTTTGTAAAAAGATTCATTCCAGATTTTTCTCAAATTGTTTTACCTATGCAGAATATGATTAAGAAAAATTAAGTATTCAAAGGGGGATATAAAGAAAAAGAAGCCTTTGATGTGATCAAGAAGGCAATCATTGATGCACCTGCATTGAATACTCTCAATTTTTCTAATGATTTTATTCTGTATACTTTGGCAACCGAAACATCCTATGTTGTTGTTTTAACACAGCTCAATGATCAACAAATTAAAGCACCGATTTATTTCTTCATCTCGAATCTGCAAGGAGCTGAGCTGAATTATTCTGATGTAGAAAAACAAGCCTTCGATGTATTTAAGTCAATCAAACATTGTAGGCCTTTTCTCTTAAAAACACACACAAAAGAAATTGTCCCATTTTCTGCAGTAAGACAATTTTTAATTCAAAGAGAAGTAGGAGAAAAAAATGCTAATTGGGTGACAGCTTTGCAAGAATATGATATTGATACTAAACTAGCAAAGATTTTTAGAGGTCAAGCTTTTTGCAGATTATTAGCAGGAGCTCATAACATACCAAAAAATCCAGATCCAGAAAATGTTGTTCAAGTAAGTCAGATAAGTGTTACAGACTCTGAATCTCAGTATGTTGATCTGATATTTTACTTGAAAAATGGGTATGCTCCTTCTAATCTCAGCTATAAGAATAAAAATGTTTTAATATTGAAGGCTACTAAATATGAAATCATTGATGATTGGTTATTCATAAAGAATTATGATTCAATCCTATTAAGATGTCTTGAAAATACTGAAGCAAAAAAGGTATTGCAGGAATTACATGATAGACCAGCAAGAGGTCATTTTGGAGGTGATACCACAACTCACAAAATCATCCATGCTGGATATTATTGGCCTACCCCTTTCAAAGATACACATGATTATGTGAGGAAGTGCAAAATTTTCCAAACTGCTAGTGGAAGACAAAGGAAGCCAACTTTTCCTTTGCAACCAGTAAACATTGAGAAACCATTTGAACAATGGGGGCTTGATATTATTGGTGAGATAGTACCTCATTCTTCCAAACAACACAAATAAATCCTCACAGCAAAATATTACTTCATAAAGTGGGTAGAATCAATTCCTCTAAAGGTAGCCAACTCTGATGTAATTATTTATTTCATCGATCAATTCATCATTACGAGGTTTGGTGTACCTAGCGCTCTGGTCTTTGACAATTCATCTTATTTTTCAGGTAATAGTATAGTGGAATTTGCAATTAAAAGATGTTTTAAATTCAAATATTCGGCAAATTATTATCCACAAGTTAATGGTTTAGCTGAATCCACTAACAAAAATCTCATCAAAATCATTGAAAGGACCATTGATCTAAATCAAAAGAATTGGCACAAATCTTTAATCTTTGCATTATGGGCTGATCGTATTACTCTTAAAGCATCTATAGGAACTTCACCTTTCAATTTAGTTTATGGTAAAGAAGCTGTGATACCATCAAATCTAGCTCTTCCATCATTAGCCCTAGTTCAATTCATTGAAGAAAATCCTTCCTCATCCATGCAGTTGAGATTTTATCAAATCCTTAAACTAGAATAAGATAGAGAAAAAGAAAAAGATATTCATGAAAAACATCAACAACTTGTAAAATCTTCTTTTGATTTAAGTTCCACCAACTCAAAAAATTTGTCAATTGGTGATCTTATTCTGAAATGGGATAAAGCACATGAAGAAAAAAATAAGCATGCCAAGTTTCAAAAAATGTGGCTTGAACCATTTCAGATTGTTGAAAAGATAGGCTTATATACATTCATACTCCAAGATTTAACAGGAAAGAGAGAATCTCTTCCTGTAAATGGGCTTGTCTTAAAGAAATTATTTTCATGAGGAGGTAACCCCTTCTTACTTGTACATATTCCTTTCTGCAATTTTATTTATTTTTATAAATAAAGGTGGTTAATAGTCTTTGATTGACCTTTTACTATTAGAAAATTTTCTTGGAAAGAATGTTATAAATACTTATTTCATGTAAATAAGAATCTTTAGGAAAATGATTACAACTTTGGATAGTTTAAAATAAAATGTTAAACTTTGAAAAAAAATTCAAAACATTTGCATGATCTTTTGAAACCTTGAGGAAAATGTAAATCATTATAATTTTATTAAGTAGAGAAAGGTTATCCGTAAAAAGTAAAAACTTTTTCAAGCTTAGCAAACAAAAAACTTTGAAAATTGTCATCCATTTGTTCTTAAGGATACAACTATTTCACCCCATCCATTTTGGTTGTGATTTTTTAGAATGTAATTCTAAGAAATTATATTAAAAAATTTAGGAGATAAGAGGTCTCATCATGAGCCTACTTACCATGATCATAAGAAGTAATAAAACTGACATTACCAATACTGCATACCAAAACAAGGTAATGTCTTATAAAAGTAAGACAAGGGGTCTCATCACGAGCCAGCTTGTTTAGTTTAATTAGAACTAGTGAATGGCATTGTTACTAACTGACTACCAAACCAGAACAATGGCTCTTAAGATAAAATAAATAAATAAAAGACAAGAAACATGAGATAATATGTCTTATGAATCTATTTTTAAAGAGTCATAATCTTAGTTGGATGGGATAATGAATGGCTGATGGTTAAAAGGTAACCCTGTCGAGACTATGAAAGTTTGCTGGCAGCAGAGACAATGCTTATGACAATAGAGTATATTACAAAAGCTAAACTTGAAGAAATCCACTTAATTTATTATTAATAACCAATCAAAGCTTGAGATAACCCAAAAATGTTTCTATCTTTGAGGAATTAGAAGGAAATTGTAAGTGATTTTTATTTCTTTTTCATAGTTAGATTTATTTGAATTATCCTAAGATAGTTTTCATTATCTTTAGAAATGTTTACTTACTAGAAATATAGTGTTCATTTGTTTTTTTCATAGATAACTGTTTCTTCCAGTGAATTTCCCATTGTTGTATTGTACAACAACCCTCCCCGTTTCTAAATTTTTAGAATAAATTTCATTTAGAAATAGGTCCCCTTTTTATTTTTATTTCTAGATAGAAATAAAAGATTTAGAAAGAATCCGATCATTTTTATTTAGGAATAAGAGGTTCATTGATAAAAGGACATATTGCATATTTTTATTTACAAGTTGATATAAACAAATACAACCTTAAAAATTTTCTGATCCGATGAGATACAAAGCTTTTATCATATCAAAATATTACACAAAGTTTTTAATATTTAACGATATTTGATGTGTACAGTAATCGCAAATCGGAAAATCGGAGAAATATTTAAGTTCTATATTCACTTTGTAAAACTTCGACGTGATGGAACTCAATCACAATCACAAATCGGATAAAGCTTTAAAGTGTTATATTTGTTTTTCATATTTCCGATGCGATGTGATTCATCGCAATCACATTTAAGAGAATTAAACATTATATTCATTTGATTGAAAGACTCCGACGCGGCGAACCCCACCTCATCGCAATCGGATTATCGGAGAAACTATTTAACGATTCATTCCATTTGAAAATACTCGTTGTGATCTTCGCAATCAAAATTTGACATAAATCATATTATGTTATTTCATTTACCTTTGGAGATTCGCGATGCGAATACATCTTAATATTCATATATTATTTATTCATCGCATCCCAAGGATTTAAAAGGTAATATTTTTACACTTATTTCAAAATATGCCGATCTCTGATTGTACGTTTACTATTAATTGAAAATCAAACAAATAATAATTATTTATTTTTTTTTGAATGTGTGAGTGTGACTCCCTAGAGAGAATTTAATTTTAACCATGGAGATAAGAAATGCAAAACAACAAATAAATCCTTTTGTATAGTTGTTTTCATTATTGCATTTTCACCTCGACTGAAAGCTTTTCTTTGTTGCAGGAACAATAGAATGTCCAATTCTTTCATCCGCAGAACGAGAGAAACATTTCCTGATACCGAAATGTCGAAAAGATCCAAGAAATAAAAAGTTGTCATCACTACAAAATATCCTATATTTACCATGCCGCCTAAAGAAAAACCAGCAAAGCTTAAGCTGGTTACAGATACCTCATGCCAGGGACTTGGTAAGATTACATGGGAAAATGTCTATAACTTGCTTGAAAAGGAAAATCCCAAAGTTGTTGAAGCCAAGGCTATAGTTCCTGATGAAAACGACTCACACTCTGATTCTGAGAATCTTCTTAGTGCATTAGCGAACTCATTTCTGCACCGAATTGCGGCTCGGGCAAATATTTTTCCATATTATGATGTTATTTGGTGGGTAATTAATAATGTGGCTATCCAAAAAAGAACCTTTGTTTCAGCTTCTGGAGCAATATTTGGGTCATTCAAACCAGATGACATTAAAGCAATGTACCACCTTCTAGACTCACAGAAAATCTATAACAAAGACTTCATCAAGGAATTTGCTGCGAATCATGAAAATCGATCAGAACCAATTAAAGAATGGAGAAAGGTTCCTGAAAAGCATAGACATGAGGAATCAGGTATGTACTCTGTGGAGCCTCTTTTGCCTCCATACTATTATGTCGCAGCAATGATGTGTAGATTGTTTGGGAATGATAAATCAGCTAGATTTTCTATACAAATGGTGCCATTAATACATTCTGTTGTTAGTTTTGAGATAATGGAATGGGCTATCATTATTTCTAATAAGATAACCAACAGAATTCTGGAGTATAGGAAAGACAGAAATTCAGGAAATACCACTCCTTTTTATTTTTGTGCTTATATCCTAGATGCCCTTTGATTCAATTTTGAATTCCCCATATTAGGATGGAAATGGACCCCTAAAGATCTTGTTCCTATTCATATATATCACAAGTTCTTGTGGAAGGGTCATTTCAAAATCCATGTTTACAGATTCTGTCACGGTTTTCTTATCCCGATTTATCAAACTATTTTTGGCCGATTCCCTCCTAGGCTTTTTGAGAAAGATAAAGTTGATTTGTCCTCAATTGGAGATTGGTTTGGAGAGGAAAAGTTCACATATATCAAATTTTTCGGAAGTATTGTAGAACCACACATTCTTCCTTTATATGTTCCATACAAACTATAGCACGGGAAATTTCTTATCATCTGACAATAGAAGGCATGTCTAGGACTTTGAAGAAAAACAAGAAGCTTATGTGGCCTACTTTCCCTTTTAAATATGGTGACTATACTCTCAATAATTTTTTTCATGCTCAAAAAGAAGTTGGTAAGCTAACCAATATTAAGCTTTCAACAATCCCAGGGAGGCAATATGATCCAAGGAAGGTGGCATATGATTTTACTACTTCTATTTCGATTTCTCAGTTCGAACATGAACCAGATATGTTTGATGATTTATTTGTTTCTATAGATAAATTGTCCCAAGTTTTTGATTTGGCAAAGTCCGAATTTCAGGCTGAAGAAATGTATAAGTTTTTTTTTATTTAGAAGCCAAAGGTTACTCAAAGATCCTCTGGATCAGTTGAGAGTTCCTATACAGGAGAATGAATCACAACAGAAGCAAACAGAGAATACATCTGGCAAAAAAATAACAGGAACTAATCTTGATTTACACAAAGAAGATATTAGCAGCAAATTTGATACTGAAAACAAAGAAACAGCTGCTAAAATTGATGTACATATTGATCAGCAGTCTTCAGCCCAGATAGGAAAAGAAAGCACAGGTATTGATGCAAATGTGCATACAGAAAAGGGAGGCACAAACAGTAAGGCTACTGAACAGGCACCAAAAGGAAATATAAAAAATAATATATATTCTCAACTTGGAAGAGAGGAAGATGCTAAAAATGTATTTGAATCTACTAAACTTATAGTTTCTCCTCATTTGCTAAGCCAATATGAAAAATTTGCCCAGAAAATAGGACAACAGAATAATCCCCAAGTTAATGTTTTGGGAGACCAGGATATAGAAGTTATTCCTGAAAATCCCACAGGTGAAATCATATTTGAGATAGAAGAAATACCTCCTCTGGATATATTTTACAGTCCTAAGCATAGGGCTATTGTGAGAAAGCAAAGGAAAAGAAGGAGAACTGATCAAGATGTACTTTCGCCATCACAGGTGGAGTTTATGAATATTGTTTATAAAAATGCCAAGGTGAATCCATATAAGGATCTCACCAAATTATCCGAATACGCAAGTGCCTATAGTGTTGCTACCATAGACAAGGCCTCTGAAGTTATACGATTAATGAAACAAAAAGATGTGCAAATATCCATGTTAGAAGAACAGGTTACAGAGAACCAGTAGAAAATTATTCAGTTAGAACAGTGATTGCAGGATGGAGAGCTCAAATCCAAATAGTTAGAAGAGTAGCTTGTTGCTGAAAAGAAAAATATTGATCAACAGACTTTATAAAAGAAACATCAGCTAAATCAAGAGATATTAAAATTACAAGCTCTTCTGCAAAAATGAGAAGACTTCAAAAATTGAGCAAGAGAAGATGTTTCGATCCAAATTAGACAAGTTTAAGAATTATCCTAATTTGGATCAATTCAAAAATGAAGTCCTGGAGACAAACAAGTTATTGTCTCAGCAATTAAATGAATTTTGTCTAAAGGTTGCAGAAGCAGAATCCTTATGTGAAATTACATCTTCCTTAGTAGATGGAGGAGTCAGTCTTAAGATTGAATTTGATGAAGCTGATGAAAATATTTCTGAATTTCTTTTATGACAAGACTTGGAATCGGGAAGAAAATCAAACCTTCCCAGGATTATGGAGAGACACAAGGAAATTATTTTTGCAGAATGGGAACAACGTTTAATCAAAGCAGAAGGAGCTACATCCAGAGCTAAAAGCATGATGAACAATGTAACACAGATGGTGAATAATAGCCTATATGCAATCAATTTGATTTCATAATGTACCCCTGGCCAATTACCTAAGGTAAAAGAAACTGATTACAGATGGAAACAAGAAATAATCAATAAAAATCGGAAAATTTGCCAATTTCAAGGAATATCGTGGGATACGATGTGGACTTACCTTATCAAGCCTCATAGTCAGTAAACAGCAATGAAATTTCTTTCAAATGCCTTTGATTGCATCATTCCTAAATTCTTTGATGCCACATATACAGGGTTGTTTCACTCAAAGCTTAGTCATCCAGAAGAAGTGAAGGAAATGCTCAAAATCTGCCATCTGGGCACATCAAACGTGACAGATAATCAATGAATCGGTTCACCTCAACATCGCATTTTTGTTTCTAGATTTTTTTATTTAGATAGATTGTAGGAATAGTTTTAGTTATTTTGTTTTATTAAGTACCTATTTAAATCCCTTTCATGAATATATAAAGGGGTCTTGAATTTGTAATATTTTGACTTGGAGATTACATTTATGTACTCCATTGACTCTTATATTTTTATAAAGGATCACATCTGGTGATTTTGTGTGTAATTTCCTTTAAGAATTGCATTTATGTATCTTGGAGTCTATTTTACATTGAAGTTGCTAGATTTGGATATCGGATTGCATTCGAAAGAATTAAGATGGATATGATATTTCTATCTATTCACTGTTAGTTTTCTTATGTGATGTGATATTCTCTTTTAAATTGCTATTGTTTATGTATACTCGTTTTACAATATTTCTTTATACATATCATTTCTGAGTGTGTAGAAATATTTATCTTTTACAGTATATGAAAATGATATATAATGATGAATGCAATATGTTATTATAACTTTGTTTAATTTCTTAAACAGAGTTATCTTTATTTGTTACTGCATATTTCAGTTAAGCTATAATACATTTTCATGGTTATTGATTAATTGAAACAATTTAAAGTTGTATTCACATTTGATGCCCGGGTTAGTTTTAGAATTGTTTTATTAGTTTTAAATTAGATTAGATATTTTTATTTCAGTCATTTAGTCCCATTTTCCCTTCATCCAATCATTCCATTACCAACCCATTTAAATTACTATGAAACTAGTCCTATCAATCCAGTCGGAGCCACCACACCAAATGGAAAAGGAGTTGTCCTAAGGTCCCAACCAGGTGGTTATCCCCCAATGTTTGAAGCAGCAATTTTCGAGGCTTCAACAGAATGATACTTGGGAATTGGTTCCATGACCAAAGGATAAAAATATTATTGGAATTAAATAGGTCTTCAGAAAAAAATTGAATGAGGATGGACAGGTTACCAGGAATAAGGCAAGCTTAGTCTGCAAAGGATATGCACAAGTTGAAGGAATTGATTTTTAAGAAACATTTTTCTCTCATTTAGAGAATGGAATCTATCAGAATGTTTCTCGCTTATGCATGCTCGAGAAAATTCATGGTCTACAAAATGGATGTTAAGTCATCCTTTCTCAATGGTGAATTGGAAGAAGAAATTTACATTGAACAACCTGAATGTTTTGTGGTCTCTGAAAAGGAAGACTATGTCTGCAAATTAAAGAAGGCACTATTGGTTCAAACAAGCTCTTAGATTCTTGATGGATATATACATCAACAAGGATTCAATAAAGGAAGTGCCGACAACAATCTCTATGTGAAAGTGGATCAAGATAACCTAACAATTATCTAGGTATATGTAGATGATATAATTTTTGGAAGAAATGATGACAGATTAAGTAAAAACATTGCCAAAAAGATGCAAATTGAGTTTGATGTCTCTACTTGGAAAGTTAACATACCTTTTATGACTTTAGATATCTCAAAAGGATAAAGAAATATTTATATATCAAATCAGGTACATCAAGGAAATGCTCAAGAAATTCAAGATGGAAGATTGCAAGCATGTCCTTACCCCAATGGTAACAGGTTGCAAGCTAAGTTTAGATGATTCTTCAAAGGATGTGGTGATCCAGGTGGATATTGGTGGCCACCCGCTTATTCAACTTGGGGCCCCATAATTATCTCTTTTAGTTTTTCAGTTTCGACACAACTTACTATTTTTAGCAGTTTTTTGGGTCCTGAACTTCTAGAGCCCTTTTGAGACCCTAAATGACATTTTTTAGGAATCGTTTGTCCAGTGAATCTGATTATACTCTAGAATCTACATTTTTTATCACAGTTGTAGTCCTCAGATATATCTTTCTAATGATTTATCATGTGCGTCAAACGAAGATAGTATGCCAAAGTTAGGACCCCTAGAAATTGATGTACCAATTTACCCCAACGGGACCCATAGTCTGGTGTTTCATCTCCTAGGGTTAGGATTTTGGATGTTTATGGTTTTTAATTCTTTCTCAATAATATATTGGCCTTCGAGACTCATTGTAACACATATTTCAGAGGCCTGTAGCCGCCACATCTCTTCTCAAAAATAAGCTACCAGTGCCCTAGCTATTTTATTTCCATTCTGCGTGTAAGAAAATTTCAGTTCTTTGATATTAATGAAATGAAGTGTTATTTCCGCTGCATATTTGTATTTATGGTTATATGTGTATTATATTGCATTAATTCATGAATCTGGATCATTGGTATCAAAGCGGTCTACTTTTTCTCGATCCTTCTTTTCATGTCCCAAACGAGGTCGAGGTATAAGGATTTAAGGCTCGATCTAGTTGAACCTTTGCAATATCAGACTCACAAACCCCGACAGTCGCCCATGGGGGATAAAAAGAAATATGAGGGAGCAGGATATCCTATCAAAATATTTCTCGAGGAAGCCCTCGAAGAACAAAGGAACACAATGATGGATAACTTTGCCCAGATCCTTCAACGACTGCCCACAGGTAGCGCATCTACATCCAGCAGCCACTCTGGAGGCGCGACTCCCTTTAAGGTACAAGTAGACTTTGAAATTATCATATTTGAGGGTCAAATAGATGCAAATTCCGTAGATACATTTTTTAATCTATTAGAAAGTTATTTCTCAATTCGTGACTTTTCCGACCGGGAGAAGATTATTTTTGCACTCCTCACAGCTACCCCCCATGTCAAGGACTGGTGGGAAACCTATTGTGAGAAAAAGAACGAGAAAAACCCTCCCTGTTCTCAACCATACCCACATAGAATTATTTATGAGACGCCATCAAGGAACAATGCTATCCCATGGGGAGCTATGAGGACACATACATACAATGGACCACACTGCGGAAACAAAGGGATGAAGATGTGCATGAGCTGATGAATCTGTTCCATACCCTGCGCGCAAAGTTGGGTATCAAATATTCAAAGAAAAATTTCATGATAAATTATCACAGTTGTCTTCAGAAATATATCCGTGATGAAATGGAGTTCCTCGACATCTCTTCGCTTGGTACGACATACTGGTATGCCACCAAGATTGAGCAGAAATTCAAACAAAAGAAGCAAGACTTTGGATCCATGAATCAAAAGCAAGGGAAAGGTGCCCTGAAACCATATAGAAAAGGACAAAGACAAGGCATGGCAGCCCAAGACAACCTATCAAAGCCACAAGCAAAGAAAAACACCGCAAATCCAAAGAAGGACACAGGAAAGTGGTGTGAGTTCCATAAGAGCTCCACTCACAACACAGGTGAGTGTCGGTCCAAGCAATCACCGGTGGCTATAATGAGGGCTTCTGAATCAGATGCATGCTTCGACTCTGAATCAGAAATTGACAAGGGGAATGAAAAAGGGAAACAGATTATTGATGCAGAGCCCAATGCCATTTTTGCTACTGTGGAGTTCCAAAAGGAGGAACTAGAAGATCCAGAGGAGGATAAGAGTCTCTTCCACTCCAAGATGTGGGTAAAGGGTTTCGTGCTACAGTTCATTATCAACAATGGGAGGCAAAATCACCTCATTTCAGTAGATTCCGTGAAGCGGTTAGTCTTGCCGACCATAGCACACCCACAGCCATACAACATTGGGAGGCTTCACCAAAGACGAGATCTCCGCATCAGCCAACAGTGTCACCTTCCCTACAACATCAAGCCCTTCACAGATGAGGTATTATTTGACATTGCTCCTCTTGATGTTTGTGATGTATTATTAGGCCAACCATACTTGTGGAAGCGACATGTTTCATATGAATCTTGGCCTCGCGTTGTTATTGTTACTTTAGGAAATAATTTGTATAGGATACCAGAGGTACCACCGCCTGCCGCTATCTCTTTGGTTACTGCAAAAAAATGAAGTAAGATCATTTCCAAAACCATGAAATTTTTTTTTCTGATGATCCGCCCCCAGGGAAAGAAAAATATTGTAGCCACGACCTCCAGACAGGGCTCCTATGCACGACAACAAAAAATGGACAAGGTTTTGGAGGAGTACGGGGACATCTTCACCTCACCCACAGGGGTGCCTCTGCACTGTCAGGTCAAGCACCCCATTTATCTGACCTGAGGTGCACCAGTACCCAATGGATCAATTTATAGGCACTCTTTTGTGGAGAACGATGAAATCAAGAGGTAGATTCAGGAGCTCCTACAGAAAGGTCACATCCGACCGAGTTCATCACCCTGCGAGAGCCCGATCATGTTGGTACAAAAGAAGGATGGGACTTGGAGATTTTGTATTGACTATTGAGCACTGAAAAATATCACTGTCCAGAATAGGTACCCGATCCCACATATTGATGACCTTCTGGACCAAATCAAAGGGGAGAAATATTTCAGCAAGATGGACTTGAAGTCTGGGTATCACCGGGTACTAATCGAACCCTATGATGTATGGAAGGATGCCTTCAAATCTAGGGAGGGCCTTTTCAAATGGCTGGTCATGCCTTTCGGGTTGACGAATGCTCCCGAAACCTTCATGAGTTTGATGGACGACATCTTACAACCATTCATGAACTCATTTGTAGTGGTGTACTTGGATGAAATTATGATCTTCAGCCAGACTTAGGAAGAGCACCTCCACCACATCTGACAAGTCCTCCAAACACTGTGGCAACACAAGTTGTGTGCCAATTTGGAGAAGTGCACTTTTGGCATGACGCAGGTTCAATATCTGGGATACATTATTGATGAAAGGGGGGTGCATTTGGATCCAACCAAGATCCAAGTTATTCTATATTAGCCATCCCTAACCACTCTAACAGAGCTCCACATATTTCTAAGGCTTGCTAATTTATACCACAGATTCATGTTGGGATTCTCTTATATCATTTGGCCCTTGAATCAAGTCACCAAGGTATGAGTGAAAGAAAAATTCTTTTGGATGGAATGTCAACAAAATAAAGCCGTAGAATTGAAACATCGCATCTGTTCTGCACCAGTGCTCACATTACCAAAATTGAAACAACCATTTGAGATTGAGATGGATGCCTTTGACTATGCTATTGGGGTAGTTCTTACTCAACAGGGGCATGAAGTGACATATCACAGTGAGACATTGTCCAACACAACCGCAAGTATCCCACTTGTGCCAAAGAAATGTATTCCATTGTGCAGGCTTGTCGATAATGGAAGCATTACATTTTGGGGAAGGAAACAAACATCCACATAGACTACCAACTCCTATAGTTCATACAGACACAAGGGAAGTTTCACAATGATCGCCATCATAAGTGGTCCACATATCTGCAACAGTTTCATTTGAACATAAAGGACACGAAGGGTAGAAAAAAGAATGTTGTAGACTGCCTCAGCTAACCACCGACTGTGGCGCTAACCACTGTTCTCAACTCTTGTGGGCACGAGACTTCTGATTGGCCGCTTATCTCCAAGAGTGATCCAAAATTTGGTCACACATACAAGGCACTCTTGGGGGGTATGCAAGTTCTGAAATTTCACCTCCAAGATGCATTGTTATGTCACCTGGGACACTTTTGTGTTCCTTCAAGCGAGCATGCCAAGATGATATGGGAAGCATACTATAATTGAGTCACTGGGCATTTCGGGGTCGACAAAATAGTGGCAGTACTTCAAAATTATTTATATTGGCCGAACCTTTGACAGGATGTCTGGAAGTACATCAGATCCTTCACTGCTTGCGCCATTGCTAAACCGACCATCAAGAAGCAAGGCCTCTATACTCCACTACCTACCCCTAGTTGACCTTGGGAATCCATCCCCATGGATTTCATGTTGGGGCTTCCTTCTACTAAGCATGGAAATGACTGTTTTTTCGTGGTCATCGATAGATTCTTGAAGATGTCCATTATGGTGGCCTGCAAGATGAATATCACAACAACAGCCACTGCTAAAATCTTCTTTGAATGAGTGTGGGTGAACTTTTGGATCCCACAGTCTATCATCTCAGATCGAGACAGTAGGTTCCTCAGCATATTTTGGTCCAACCTCTGGTCAATGCTGGACACCAAGCTCACCAATTCCACAACTTTCCATCCCCAAATGGATGGCTAGACAGAGGTCGTCAACAAGATGATTGTACACATTCTACGCATGTACTATTCAAAGCATCCACACACATGGGATGAGAGCCTCCACTATTTACAACAAATTTATAATCGGGCTCTCCATAACTCAACAGACCACAGCCCCTTTTAGGTGGGCTTCGGTTTCCAGCCACTATGTCACATTGACGTAGTCATGCCATTTGCAGCTACTCAGGTCGATTCAGCTCATGTCTAGTTTGAAGCTGACAAAGTGAACAACTTCATCAAGTGCATTCATAACATCCACCAACAGGTTCCTAACATACTGGACAAAGCCAATGCTAAGTACAAGAAACAACATGATCAACATTGGGTGCCACACAACTTCCAGGTGGGTGACAAAGGCTGTCTACATTTGTAGAAGGAGCGCCCCACTAAACCCCACCGCAAGCTTCACCCACTCCGATATGGGTCGTACACCATCACCAAGGGTGTAGGTAAAAATGCCTTCGAGCTCAGTATTCCACCATTCCTCGGTCTGCACCCAGTATTCAATGTGGACAGCCTTCATCCCTACTTCCCACCTCTACTGGACACCTCTGACATTGTAGAAAAACTCACCCCAACAGAGTTAAACCCAAACTACATGGAAAACGCCACCACAGATTGTATCATGGACATGAAAATCAAGAACACTCACTAGTAGAAGATACAACTTTATCAGGTTGTCAAAGTTGGCCAACTCTTGCACTAAGGCAAATGGTTCACCAGGGACTAAGTTCAGCAGAATTTTCCTCATCTCATGGAGGAACACAACGTAATGGGGACCATTGCTTACTAAGGGGGGAGGAATGATCCAGGTGGATACTGGTGGCCACCCACTTATTCCACTTGGGACCCCACCATTATCTCTTTCAATTTTTCAGTTTCAGCACAACTTACTATTTTTAGCAGTTTTTCGGGCCCTAAACTTCTGGAGCTATTTTGAGGCACTAAATGACGTTTTTTGGACATTATTCATCGAACTAACATGATTCCGCTCAAGAATCTACATTTTTAGTCACTAGTTGTAGTCCTCAGGTAGATCTTTCTAACGATGTATCATGTGCATCAAACGAAGATAGTGTGCCAAAGTAACGACCCCGGGAAATTGATCTACCAATTTACCCCAATGGGGCCCAAAGTGTGGCGTTTCATTTCCTAGGGTTATTTTTTTGGATATTTAGGGTTTTCCATTATTTATTAATAGTATATAGGCCTTCGAGCCTCATTTTAAAATAGATTATAGGGGCATGTAGCCGCCACATATATTCTCGGAGATAAGCTACCAACGCCCTAGCTAGTTTATTTCCATTCTGTCTGTAAGAAAATTTCAGTTCTTGATATTAATGAAATGAATTGTTATTTATTTTGCATATTAATATCTATGGTTATATGTGTATTATATTGCATTCTTGCATAAATCCAGATCATGTGGACCAGAGATTGTATAGATATATGATTGGTAGTCTTCTATATGTGACATCTTCTCGGCCAGACATAATGCAGGCAGTTGGACAAGTAGCAAGATTCCAAGTAGCAGCAAAATAATATCATATTATTTCCATCAAAATAATTCTCCAATATCTTAAGGGAACAATAGAATATGGTTTATGGTATCCGAAAGGAAATAATATAGTTATCCAAGATTATACATATGCAGATTGGGTGGAAAGTGTTGATGATCGAAAGAGTACCAGTGAAGTACCATTATATCTAGGTGGTTTCCTTGTTTCATGGTTAAGTAAAAATTATCCTTCAATCTAGTTATCCATAGCAGAAGCAGAATATATCGCGGCATCAGCTTGTTGTACTCAAGTTCTCAGGATGAAGCAAAATTTGCAAGATCTTCAAGCCAATTTTGATGAGCCTATTCCCATATTTTTTGATAACACCGGTGCCATCAATATCTCCAAGAATCCTATGATGCATTCCAAAAAAAATCAAATTCGGATCAAATATCATTTTTTTACAGAGCAGGTCACTGAAAAGAATATGAAGCTTGAATATGTTGGCATAAAGGAACAAACTTTTGATATCTTTACCAAACCATTACCTCATGAATCATTTTAGTATCTTCACCTAAAGCTTGGGATTCTCCCAAGTTCTCATTAGACTCCTTCTCTTATCTAACTAATAAAAAAGGGGGGGGATTGGAGGTGTGTACATGTCCGCAAGATGACATTTTTCAGGGTGAGTTACCCTTCACCATTGATGACAAAGGGGGAGAGAATGTTGTAGGAAGAGGTGTCATGATCGTAGGGGGAGTAATTAGGTTGCCATCAATGCCAAAGGGGGAGATTTTTGTTTAGTGGTTTTCATTGATGTCAACCCAAGCAGCACCAAGTGCTACCCTTATCTTGCATAGGAATTTTGACTTGACAACTTTCTCTATTCCGAGTCAAGGATATTTTTTATGTTTTTTACTTGTCGAGATGTTTCCCGTGATATATGCCATGCCACATAATTCTTCACGGTTTGAGAGATATTCGTGTTTGAAGTTAGTAACCCCGGTTAGTGGGTTAAAACCCCATGGGGTTGTGGCATGAACCTAACCATTGGTTGTGGTCATTGAATTGTCAATAATTAATAATTTTTTAAGCTCCTAAAATCCATCCAATGTTCACTTATTGAATACCCTCTCAACCTAGGAATTTATATAAATTGTGACCGTCATATCCTCCTCATGTAAGGATTTCGCTACTTATAACAGGTCATCATGGAATTTTCACTATAAATTTATTTTTTGTGAAGCTTTAGATACTGAAATTAAAAACCCACTTAGGCGAACTCTTGATGAATCTCATGTTTTAATTTCAGATATTGTTTCACTATATGTTCAAAGATATGATCCGAGGAAGTTAGGGTTTTGCAGGCTCCCGAATTTCATGTCAAACAAGTGACCTTGGGAAAATTGTCATAACTTTTTCTATGAGCATTGGATTCAAATTTCGTAAAAATTGATAAACATAGGACAATTTTTAGTTTTTTTTGTATCGGTTTCAGAACCAAAGGTTGAAACAATGATACATGGCACTTCATACAAGTTTGCTTTATTGAACCAATATATAATAAGGTCATCATAGGAGATTTGGCGTAACTATTCCTTGAAGAATCCAATGTTGATCAGACCTTAGGGGTTGGAAAGAAGACTTAGAGGGCTACCAAAGGACAAAATTTTAGACATTGGAGATCTGAAATTACATAGATACAGTAGATTCAATATCGAGCTTCTAGAAGGGAAGAAAAAATATGCATTCAAGGATCACTGCAGTAAGGACAACACAACAACATTCAAGGGTAATTCTGCTACAAAAAGGTATGTATTATTAGTGTTTGAATTTTAATTTGAATATCATATCTGACGTGTATTTTTCCAGGACAGTGTAAGTATTTTGTATGTATGTTTGATTGGGTTTTGTTCATAAATTTTGAACGTATTTACATTTGAATTTTGAATATTTCTTTGACATATAGTTTGAAGGAAAGTGTAAGTATTTTTTTTGTATATTGGTTTGGGTCTTGCATGTGGAGGAAGGAGGACACAATAGGACAACTCATACTATAAGGAAAATGCAACACCAAAGTACCATTAATTGAAGCAAGAACAACAATACCTCAGCAATTTCTACTAATTAAAGAAGTAGTGTCAAGTCAAGTATCAGGTCATGTCAAAAGTCATTATTGTAAAAAAATTCATTGTAAAATTGTAAAAGAGTCCTTATTGTAAAAGATTCAATATTCCTAGAGTTGGAGAGGCATTTTTGGGAGGCATAAGTGTCATTGTTAGAGAATTATATGGTTAGGTTGTAGGTCATAGTGCGATTGGATGATTAGTCTAGTTTAAGAAAATCATTGTGAATCATATTATATCGTGGATCATTGTCCCTGGTACGAGATTCAACACTCTTGTATTACTTTTGATCATTATAGGGTTGCAGGGATGTGCTAGGTTGGTGTATGAAGTCACCTACAGGTACGAACCTGTGAACACTTCAGGGCGGTAGGTTGGTCTAGGATGTCAGGGCATCCATTCAGTTGACTACTGAAGAAACCAGCGCGTTGGGGTGTCCTTCTAGTGGGAGCTAGAGAAGAATTATTTTCTAGAATTCTATGAAGTTCTACCTTTAATTTCAGTTGAGGCCGAATATTAAAGAATTTATTAGAAAAGTGTTCGGTGGTTTTAAACTCGGAGGGGGTTTTCCACCTAACATTCATGTGCCTATTGTGTACTATCATTTACTGTTGTTACTAGATAAACATAAAGAATAATTCAAGATTAACTGATGCCTTGAAAATATTTAAAAAGTGATAATTGATGATAAATATTGATTCACCACCCCCCCCCTTCTCATTATTTCCAACAAAATATTGTTTCTCTCACATAAATACGAAAATCTATCCGTTGGAAGAAGCCACGACAAACGACCCTCACCTAACAACCATTGGAATATATAACATTGATTGGATGGAGAAATTTTTTCCTTCAAATAAATATGTTTTTCCATGCCTTCACTTCCTCCTAGTGAAACACATTTCATAAATATTTCATATTGGGTTCTCAATATTATCAACATGAGTAACCCAATACTACCATCATTCTGCAATATAAAATATGAATAAAATATATGACCCAGATGGGAGAAAATCACATCAAATTTATGTACACTAATATACCACAAGGTTCCAATCCTTCTCCACTCTCACTACTACCATCTGCAACATAAAAACCATCAAATTATCCTCAAAACATTCTCTAAATTCTACGTAAACAATTTTGATAAAACACTGCAAAACTATGTGATCATTTGTTGTGATATATACTCACTCTTAACGCCCTCATAATAGGATACTCTCACACTCTCAGCAAGACCAACCAACCAACAACATTTCTTATATTTATCATTTTCATATGTTGAGTAACTTAGTAAATTCCATATATTATGGACCAATCAACAATAATTTTCATACACTTCAGATTTGGTTGAGATATGCTTCTTGACCAAATCAAACACTAACTCCACTAGCCCTTTGATATCTTCAACCTTGATTAACTTCTATAGGCCCCACAAATTTTTCTCACCATATGCCTAAAAATTTTGAACAAGAACATCGCCATAACATCAAAATTAGTTGAGAATCGTAAGGAAATAGGATAAATTCCCATGAAAACTTCAGTTTCTCCCACAACACATGCTCCTTGTGATTGGATTTCCTTAGTCGCTCCCATAGGCTTTCCTGCCAGCAACTGGAGAATTTTAGTCACTCCCATGACTCAAAGACCATGTGATTGGGGTAGAGGATGAAGGAAAACATATTTCATTGGCTCAAAAACTTCTCCACCTTATTATAGAGCTTGACATGTTGGAAATATTGTCATTTATGGCGAAGGAATAGAAAGGAATAACACAAAAATTATCATTGATGGAAAAGGAGCAAAGAAGCAGCATCAGAGACAACAAAGGAGTAAAGGCAGCAAAGGTTGCAAACTGGGTCAAGTCGTGAACATGGGCAGAGTCATGCACAAGCGGGTCGAGTCATGTATCTTTACATTCAGAACAGTGCAGTGAGCCATGAACGAGTCAGGTAAAGTTGGGTTGTTTACAATGCACGAGGGATCGTGCAGTTGAGCAGGTCGAGTTGGGTAATTTCCAGAAGAAATGCGTGCAAAATAATGTTCAGCAGCTTAATTGCATATCACAATAGCAAGTGAAAGGATGACGCAAAAACCGCAGAAACACAGAAATCACAGAAACCATGAAGTGCGAGATGGTGATGTGGCTATATGATGTGGCAATAACGTGGCACCCTAATGGGACCCGAACCCTTTATCGCATAGCGCACATTACTATCGGTGAGTTTTATGTTTATATGTTAAGATTTCGCGAGTTAATTTTTTTTAGTTCCAGTTCGATAAGAAGTGGGTTTTGCGATGTAATGCGATCGCATATTGCTATCAAAAAATTATATGTTTATCAAGTTATCGCAAGCTACATGTTGTAAGTAGCGATAATTGATATGTGAAGTACAGAAGATGATGTATGCAATGATGTGGCGATGACATAGGCAGTAATGTGCCAAGCTAACGTGGCAGATGATGTGCCCAGACGCCACACATCGTAGTTAACTTATGACGACATGGAAAGATGACATGGCAGTGACGTGGCAAGGTGACGTGGAAATGACATGGAACTGGCCCGCATTTCGCAAATCACAAATCTTAAGAGGTGAATATCTAGAGATCGAAGAACTTTGCGATAAGAAACATGTAATATAAATATGTGATAGCGAAGTTGCGATAAAGTTAAGTGGGACCCAATCACATATCGAAAATTGAAAATCTCAAGAGGATAAGTGCTTAAGGAACACATAAGAATGCCGAAGTATGAAGTGTGATTTGTGAAGTGGACATGATGTAGTTCAGACGTAAACATTAACATATTTCATGTCCAGGTTTAGTGTGTTTGCATTGTTTTTATGAAGAAAATGTTGGAAACGGAGGTTGACTCGAATTAAAAAGGAAAGGCCTGAACGTAGTTGGAAATATAACAACAGGAAGAGAAGACAAAGGGACATGACTATAGAGTAAAGGTATTGTGACAGTTTATTAATCAAAAGGCTGAATGTTGTAGGCAAATGAGAATAGGAAAAGTTGGGCAAAAGACAGTTAAAATGACATTGTTGGAAACGTGCCAGTTGGGTTGAGTCAGGCAGAAGACAATCATGTTGCACAGTTGGAAATATAACAGTAGGCAGAGAAGAGAAAGGGACAATAGGTAGAGAAGACAAAATGAACAGAAAAGAAAGAAGTTGAAAGGGCTGAATTGAAATATTGTTGTAACTGTAAATGTAAATTCATTGATTATTTTATATTGTTTGTGGTTCAAAGGAAAGTCTACACAGGGATAGGAAAAACTCCATGACTGTTGTAATGGTTATTTCTGATCTAATAACCTGAACTGAAGAATGAGGAATCAAATGGGTGGAAGGTAGAGAGACAGGCCTGTTCACTTCTTATTCCCTGTAGAATGCAAAGAGTCACGTATTTATCTAGATAAAACATGTAATATCTGCGTGCATAGTAAAAAGAGATAAAGCAGCAGAATTGAAGAGAGTTGAAGAGGTTAGAAAGCTGCAGAATGGAAAAGAGCGGAAGAAGGTACGTGATTTGCAAAAGGTTAGAGAGTGTCAGAGTGGAAGAATGAGAGTGAGAAAATAGAGATGATACGTACATCCAGAGCTGATAAGAAGCAGATATGAAGGTTTAAAAGGCAGCAGTGAAGAACGAGTAAAATAATGTTGATGTCCAAGTAAACAAGCATATGGTTTTATCGTAGTGTGAGGGATTTGGAGCTTCCATATCAAGTTGTAGCTTGATATATGTGTAGTTGGAGCTGGTTGAGATAGGAGCCTTCTGTGGGTTGTAGCCTACAGAAAATACATGGGAGTTGGTGCTTATGTTTTAAGTTGTAGCTTGGTATATGTCCAGTTGAAGCTGGTTGAGGTATGAGCCTCCTGTGGGTTGTAGCCTGCAGAAAATAGATGGGAATTGGAGCTTCCTTGCAAGTTGTAGCTTGCAGAATTTGAGGCAGTAGCCTCCTATAGGTTGGAGCCTATAGAAAATCAATTTTGAGAGGGAGTTGGAGCTTGCCTTTGCATCACAACAATAATAAGATGTGGTTTTCTCCTTTATGGGTTTTGACTTATATATGTTGTCTATGTGCTTCATGATTAAGTGTTGATGGGATGTTTTAATCTTTTTAATTACATGTTGTCTACACATTAAGTTTTTTTATTCATTATGTATTAAGCTTCTTATGAATTGAAGGTGTAAATAAGTTAAAAGAAAAAGTTTAAATGTCGATGAATGTACTTAACTGGTTCACCACCCCCCCCCCCCTCCCCCCCTCTTAGTTTAGCTAAGGGTTCATCAATTGGTATTAGAGTAGGTTCCTTCTGTAACAATTTAACAACTAGAAGGAGGTCCTAGGTTCCCAAAATGGCTAGCCTAGAAGAAAGCTCAACAAATAAAGCCCCATTGTTTATTGGCACAAACTATGCTTTCTCGAAAATAAGAATAAGGACATACTTAATGTCTCTAGGAATAGAATTTTGGGTTGTCGTGGAAGAAAAATATGCACCAAACCAAACTAACGCTGAGAAAGAAGCCAACCAAAATTTCATGGCTAATGAAAAAGCAATGAATGCACCCTTCAGCGGTCTGAGTGAGTCAAAATTTATCAAATTAATGAACAGTAATACTGCCCAAGAAATCTTGGATACATTATAAAATATTCATGGCGGAGATACAAAGGTGAATATGGCCAAACTGCAAGCACATAGAACTTAGTTTGAAAACTTGAAAATGAATGAAGATGAAGATATAGCTTCATTCTTCTTAAGATTTGCAGAAGTTGTGAATATCATGATAGGCCTAGGAGAAGAAATTAAAGAAAGTGTTGTAGTCCAGAAAATATTTAGATATATACCACCCGGGTTTAATCCTAAGTTTTATGCCTATTATGAAACCAGTTCCAAAAATAGAAGAAAAGAGAGATCAACACCTTATAAATCAGCCACTTCGAGGGGGCAACCTCCAGTAAATTACATAAATGAAAAAAATTTGGATGATACAAATGACAAAACATCCTTCTATATATAGGAGTCTATGGAGTCACAATATAATCCTAGCCAACCTAATAATAATAATGTAAGGGAACAATAATAAAAATATGGGGGTTACAGGGTACAACAATAAAAATAAGGGGGCTACACTAATAACAATAAGGGACTACACTAGTAATATGGGGACCTAACATGCCCCTCTCCTTCAAAAAAGTGTTGTCCTTAATGCTTGAGTAGCTCTGGATGCTTCTGTATAAAATTCTCATCCTCCTATGTAGAATCTTCAGTGGGAAAGTTCTTCAACATGATTAGATACTCTGAAATTGATCGTTTCGTGGATGTCGAGTTCTTGTTCCCTATTGGGTATGTGTTATATTATTTCCACGACTAGTCACGTGCGGGGGGGCAATAGCCCCCTGTATCTTGCGACAAGGGGGGCAGTAGCCTCCCTTGTTTGGGATCCAGGGTAGCGCCCCGGGAAATTTTTTTTGGACCCTATTTTTCGGTGGGCGGACCCGCCCATGGTTTTGTGCATGGTTTTGCACATGGTTTTGGGGCATGATGGTTTTCGGCCACTAGTATTTTTTTAGATCCCGTCAAGGGAACTATGGTTATGGTCTAATCCATGGTTCATGGATTGGGGTTTATGTATACTTCGGCATGTATATATATGTGTTGTAACACTAAAAGGAATATAATTAAAAATCAAGCTGGTCATCCCCATTTGGGATCCAAGGGAAAATATTTGTGTATACCTGGATTGTGTTTTATGCTCTCGCTCTTATTTATTTTTTGCTTTTAAGATTTGTTTGCAGATAATTTTTGTACAGGGTTAAAACCTACATTCCCGTCACTATTTTAGGTTCCAATGTGATTTTTCCTTCCTCATCAAGTTCTAGAAATATTGATTGAACTGGAAATTTGTCACCTATAACCTTCTTTAAGCATGAAACATGGAAAACTAGATGCACTCGCGAAGAAGCAGGAAGCTCCAATTTGTATGCCATAGTACCAATCTTTTGCAACACCTTCTAAGGACCATAGTATTTTGGTGATAATTTATTATCCTTCTTAGCTTGCTTGAGAGACATTTGTTTGTATGGTTGTACCCATAAAAATACCCAGTCTCCTACATCAAAACTTCTCTTGCTGCGATGTTGATCTGCAAGTTGCTTCATTCGATTTTGTGCGAAATTTAGGTTATCCTTTAAGAGTTGGAGAACTTTTTGTTGATGCTCGATGTGATCTTCCACTGCTTTCACCTTAGAATTTTCTCTTAAATATGATGTGATGGATAGTGGATGATATCCATAAAGTTCCATAAATGGTGTCATTTTTGATGCAGTATGGAAGGAAGTGTTATGTCATCATTCAGCCAGAGGTAACCACTTAACCCATTATGTTTGTTTATCAGATACAAAACAACAAAGATAACCTTCCAGACATTTGATCACTATCTTAGTTTTACCACCAGATTGAGGATGATAAGATGAGCTATGAGCTAGTTGAGTACCCAAACAAGAAAATAATTTCGTCCAAAAATTTCCAGTGAAAATGGGATCTCTGTCACTTACCATAATCTTTGGGTTTCCATGTAACTTTTGAATTGTTTCCATAAATGCAGCAGCAACTGTACTTGCTTTAAATGGATGATATAATGCACAAAAGTGTGCATACCTGGTAATTCTATCAATTACCACCATGATGACATTATTTCCTTCGGACTTAGGTAAACTTGTGATCAAATCCATTGAAATATCCTCCCAACGTTGACTTGGAATGGATAAAGGTTGTAGAATACTCGAGGTCTTAGTTGTCTCAACTTTATTTTGTTGGAAAACCAAACATTCTGCCAAAAAATTTTGAATATCATATTTAAGGCCATCCCAAAAAAATTCGTTCTTCACCCTATGGTAAGTTTTTTAAATCCTGAGTGTCCTCCTAAGGGAGAAGTGTACAATTCCAAAAGAATATTTTGTTTTAGTTGGGAATTATTACAAAGATATATGTGATCTTTGTACCATAAGGAATCATTTTTCCAGCTAAATATATCATATGTACTAGGATCTTGCTGCAATATTTGAATGGGTGTCCACACTTCTTCATCCTTCTTCCATTCATCCCTTCCTTCGGTTAATCCAATTTGGTTGGAAAATAGAAATTGCACAAAGCAATGCTTCCACCTCTTCATCCTTTCTTGAGAGTGCATCTGCAACAACATTTAGCCTTCCTTTTTTGTACATGATTTGAAAGTCATAGCCCAACATCTTTGTGACCCATTTTTTCTATTCTTCTAAAGATAGTCTTTGTTCCAAAAAGTGTTTAAGACTGTCATGTTCAATTTTAACCTTGAAGTGCCTTCCCATTAGGTAAGGTTGCAATTTCTTTAGTGCATGTAGTATTGCCAGCATTTCCTTCTCATAAATAGCTTTCTATAGATACTTTCCTTTGATTGGACTACTTTCAAAAGCAATGTGTCTTCCTTCTTGCATTAAAACAACACCAATTCCATTTCCCGAGGCATCACATTCAACAATAAAGGTTTTTGAGAAGTCTGTTGTAACTAAGACTAGTGTTATGCACATTGCCTCTTTAAGATGTTCAAAGGCCTCAGTTGCTTCCAGAATCCATGAAAATGCATCTTTCTTCAATCATTTTGTTAGAGGTGCTGCTATTCTCCCATAATTCTTGACAAACTTGCGATAATACCTTGTTAACCCGAGAAATCCTCGCAAGTGCTTTATGGTTCTGGGACTTTCCATTCCTTAATGGATTTAATTTTGTTAGGGTCTACCTTAACACCCTCGTGAGATACAATATGACCCAGATATTCCACCTCTTGTACTCTAAAGAAAAATTTGGAAGTTTTTGCATATAATTTTTTTCTCCTCCAATATTTTTAGCACCCTGTCAACACGTTGAACATGATCCTTCCCAAGCCCGCTGTAGATTAGTATGTTATCAAAAAATACTAGCACAAATTTTCTAAGGAAGGGTTTTAAAATGGAATTCATCAACCCTTGAAATGTATAAGGTGCATTAGTAAGGCCAAGAGGCATAAAAAAAAAATCATAATGAACCTCATGAGTTCGAAATGTTGTTTTTGGAATATCTTCAGTCTTCATTCTAATTTGATGACATCCTCAACGAAGATCCAACTTGGTAAAATAAATTGCGCCATTTAATTCATCCAATAATTCATCAATCACAGGAATGGGAAATTATCTTTAATAGTGAGCTTATTGAGCTCCCTATAATCCGGACACATGCACCATGATCCATCCTTCTTGTGCACCAATACTACTAGAGAAAAGAACTAACTTTGACTATGTTGAATTATAACAGCCTCTAACATTTCTGTAATCATACATTCATTTTCGCTGTTTCGGACATAAGGATATATGTAAGGCCTAATGTTTGGAGGAACATTTCTTGGAATCAAATGAATATCATGATCATGATCATGAATAGGTTGGATTCCTTTGGGAGTTTCAAACACATTGCAATGATTTTCCAAGACCTTTTAGAGATTTGAAGAAATAGATGATTTTGATGTTGGAACTTCTAGTGACCATAATTGTGAAATTACGCCTTGTTGTTCTTTCTTAAGAATATTTTTCATGACACTATAGCTTATTATCTTTCCTGGCTTCCCTACGATACCCCATAATTCAATTTCCTTTCCTTCCAAAAAAAATTTCAAGAAATGTTCTTGAAAATTAAAAGCTACCGTCCCCAAAGATTGTAACCATTGTACTTCTAGTACAACATCAACACCTCCCATTGGAATGGAAATCATTGGACTATTCAATACATATTCCCCCATGGTCTGCTTGATATTATGGCATTTTCTACAGAAATTTATAGTTCCTCCATTTGCAACCATCACTTGAAATTCTGGTGCTAGGTATAAGAAAAAATTCAATTCCTTGGCTACCTTAAAATGAATAAAATTATGGGTACTACCTGAATCAATCAAAATTATTACCTTTTTCTTCTTGATATGTCCTTCCATATTGAGAGTTTGAGGAGTGGTAATTCCTGCCAATGCATTACACGATACGTTCGGACTCATTTCTTATTCTTCTAGGGTTGGTTCTTGGTTTATATCCTCTTATTTTGAAGTTTCTTGTTCATTTTCTTCCTCCTCTTCACAATCTATGTAAATAATTTATTCTCGGCACACTTATGAACTTTAGTGTATTTTCTATCACAACTGTAGCAAAGCCCTTTTCATCTTTTTTTTTCCAATTATTGTGGTGTCAACCTTATAGGTTATGGAAGTCTAGGAGTAGCAACACTTCCATATTTATATATGTCAGTGGTAGGCTTCCTTATCGCCATAATTTTACATTAATTTTTTCTTGCCAACTTGAATGCCTTCTCCAATGAATCAAGTTCCCAAACATGAACTTCAAGTTGGATGTTATCCTTTAAATTCCCTATGAAGACATCAATCTTGTGTTCCTCTGGAATATCAGTTACCCTTATATTCAATTTTGGGAAGTCCTCAATGTGCTCCACCATTGAACCCTTTTGTTTGAGATTTATCAATTGGCTAAAGAATTTTTTTCTCTTTGTATCCTCATAATGTGCTATCATTTCCTTCGTAAAAATTGACCAAGAGACAATTTTTTTACGGGAGAAAAGCCATCAATACCATACAAATGTATTGTATTCTAAATGTAAAGTTGCAATGCGTACCTTTTGTGTGTTTTGCACATTATTGAGATCAAAATATTGCTCCATCTGTAGTATCCATGTTATGGGATCCTTGCCATCAAACTTCCTCATATCCATCTTTGGAATATGTTGGTTCTTCCATCCAACATTAGAGTTTATGAAATCATGATTAACATTTTTTTTTTATCATCATGAGTTTCCTATACTATATTTTAACCATTAGGAAATAATTCTTGTATCAACTTTCTCAAAGATTCCATTTATGCTTTTAGATCATTCTTCATGCTTTCCATGGTGTCTTTCATTTTTTCTTCCATTTCATCCATATTAGCTTCCATGCCATCCATCTTAGCTTCCATGCCTTTCTTCAAACCATCCATATTATTCTTTAAACCATCCATCTTCGCTTCCACGCCTTTCTTCAAAACTTCCATTTCATTTTTTGTTTCTCTTTGCGAGAGTGAAATTTGGTGTTCTTTCTCTTGTAATTTTGATAGATCATGTTGCAATTATTCATCTTCATGAGTCATAGAAGATTATTGTGAGGGCTTAATGGGCGTATAATTATTTTTAGGGAGCATTTTAGAACCCAATATTGATATATGTGCTCAATATTCCCTTGGAATCACTTAAAACTGATTTTTCAAAAAAGACTTATGTAATTTGAAAAACAATACACACATTTTTCTTGCTTTTGAGGAGCTCGATATTGAAATTGAATTATCTCTGTAATTGCAGATCTTCAATATCTAAAATTTGGTCTTGTAGTATCCATCTAAATCTTCTTTTGAATGCCATAGTTATGAACTGATTCGGATACTTCAAGGCAAATTTATGCTAAATCTCCCACAATGAGCTAAATATGGATTGCTTTAGTAGAGTGCACTTGTACGACATGCCACGTCTCCTTGTTTCCTCCCTCGACTATGAAATTGAAATAGAGGAAACTATAGTCTGTTTAATTGCGGCCACTTTTTACAGAATTCCAATCTGATGCTCAGAAAGAGATTTATGATGATTTTCCGAAGGTCACCTCTTTGAGATGAAATTCAGGAGCCTAAAAAAAACCTAACTTACACAGATGATATCTATGAACATATTGTGAAAACAGATCTAAAATGTTTACAGGAAGTTCTTCAGGATTTCGACTTCACTTTGTAAATTTTTTAGCTTCTGAAACTTCGTAGAACAAAGGCTATAGTGAAAATTCCACGATGACCTGTTTTGGTGAAATTCAGGAGCTTCAAAAAAACCGTAACTTCCATAGATCATGTCTCTGAAACTATTGCAAACCAAGATCTGAAATTTGTACATGACGTTCGTCAAGATTTCTGCTTCGCTCTATAAAAATTTCAGCTTCTGAACCTTAGTAGAAAAGAAGTTATAGTGAAAATCCCAGGATGACCTTTTTGGAGTAGTGAAACCCTAGAATCCAAAGCTCTGATACCAAATGTTATGAAACCAGCTCCAAAAATAGAAGAAAAGAGAGATCAGCGCCTTAGAAATCAGCCACTTCAAGGGGAAACATCCAATACATTACATAAATGAACAATTCTTGGATGATACAAATGACAAAACCTCCTTCTATACACAGGAGTCCATGGAGTCACAATATAATACTAGCCAACCTAACAATAGTAATGTAAGGGAACGATAATAACAATATGGGGGTTACAAGGGTACAACAATAACAATAAGGGGGCTACACTAATTACAATAACGTACTACACTAGTAATATGGGGACCTAACACTGTTATAGAAGAAACAGTAGACTGGAAAACCTTAACTAGAAACCAATTACTTGGAAACCTAACAACATATGAGATGAGACTTCCTAAAGGGAATTCAAACATGATGGAAGTTTCCTTTAAAGTAGACAAGTGCATAGAAGAGAAAACAGGTAAATTCTCATGCTCTGATGAAGAATAAGCCAAATTTGTTAGAATACTGGACAGAGGCACAGGTAAGTACAAAGGTAAACTTCCATTTAAGTGCTTTAATTGTGGAAGAGTGGGGCACTATGCTTCAAAATGTCCCCTTAAGAGAGAAGAAAATCAGCCACAAGAGACAGACAAAAACAAAATAAATAACTGGCAGAAAGGGAAGAGATTTAAAGGAAATTCATTTTATGCTCAGCAAGATATTAGTGCATATGAAATCTCAGGTGAATCCTCAAATGAGGAAGGAACCTATGAATTTGTGTTGATGGCCAAGGAAGAGCTTGAAGGATACCTTTTGGAAGATGAAGAAGAAGGTGAGGTAGACCTTGAGGGGGAGCTAATTAGTGCCCTGGAGGAAATAGACAGACTTAAACTTAAGAGTAAGAAACATAAAGAGATTCTTCAGAAATATGAGAAGACAAAATCAGATTCAGAAAACCTTATTAAATTGAAATTTGAACTAGAAGAATAAAGGAAAATAAAGTATATTCTGAAAAGGGAAATAAGGGAGAAAAATCAAGAGTGTGAAAAGCTGAAAGAAGAAGTGGTAAGCCTAAGGAAGAAATCAAAGAAGGCCCAAATTGAATTAACTATGAATATTTCTCAAATGAAAAGCTCTGGACAGTTGGAAAAGATACTAAATGCTCAAATATCTCCTCATATAAAGGCTGGGATAGGCTATGAAGGAAAAACCAACAAATCCAAGGTAGAAGATAACAAGAATATCATTTTTGTAAAAGTTGTAAAGGATAATGAAGCATTAAAAATGGAATCCACAGAATTAAAAGCCGACAAGACCAGGATGTATAATGAAGCAAACAGAAACAAGCAACAACCTCAAGTGACAAAGAAAGAAATGAAGAAACAGTCAATTGCAAAAGGCTCATACGCTCCTAAGGACGAATTGAAAAAATTCAGAAGATATCAAAGGAGGTTCCTTCCTCCTGCGAGAAGTATCACTTGTTTAGCCTGCCACAAACCTAGACATATTGTGGCATACTGTAAGACAAAGAAAATCCAGTCCAACCAGAAAAATATACATCCAATAAGAAGAGTTTCTCAAGTAAGCAGATGGGAAGGACAAGCTTTCACCAGGTACACAAATCAGTTCCATGGCTACTGTTATTCATGCAATGACTATGGCCATGTAGTAGCTCAATGTAAGACAAGGCAACTCAAGTTTAATCAGCAAAAGATGAAGCAAATGAAAAGACTACCTCAAGCAAACAAATGGAGAGGACAACATTTCACCAGGTACACACATCATTTCCAAGGCTTCTGTTATTCATGCAATGAATTTGGACATAAATATGTTGAATGTAAAATATGTTAAAAAAGGAGCACAAAATGTTATACATCAGTTCAAACGTACCCAGGTAAACTAAGATCTTATGTATGGCACAAGCTTGGACACAAAGCAAATGATTGTAGGCTGCCATATACATTAAAGGACTCCAGATAGATGATGGAACCAAATCAAATCATACCAAACTCTGAATCGAAAGGAGATGCAGATATTATGAGGAACCCTAACAAAGTATGGAAGAAGAAGAAAAAGGGGGAACCTGTTACTTCAATAACATAATGAATCCATAATAGTCTCAGGGGTAGTTGGTCTAGGAAGAAACGTAGATATCCGACCATTAACGAGGAAACTTTTACGAGGCTAATATTCACAAGTGGGCTAATTTTCCATGCTTAAAGATTTAGCAATTTTAGAGTTTTCATTTTTTTCTAAAATTTATTCGCCCAAAATTTACAGTATAAAATTATTTAACCTAAAAAATCGCCAAAATGTTATATAAAATTATTATGAATATCAGTATTTTTACAAAAAAACATCCCAAACATTTTGAAATTTTCATTTTAGGGACTAGTAATATTCGCCAAGGCTTCTAAAATTTAAGATAAGATTCCATCCTTAAAATTACCCCTGCCAGTAATAGATAAGAAGCAACATCCCAGGGGGAGAAAATTTCATAAAAATTCCCCATAAAAGTAGTCTAAGAAGAGCTCCTTGAAATAAGAATAGCTAAAATTTCAGGAAGGGAAAGGACAATTCCTCTGACAGAGAACTATAGAGGAAGAAGGATACCTGAAGCATTCAATATCCAACATGTTGATGGAAGGAGAGAAGGCAACAAGCAACCATGGCGCTAGAGGGAACATTAGCCATGAACATTTAAGCTAAGAAGGAAAAAAAACAATAAGTGATGAATGCTTAAAATCACAAAAATTATGTTTCGAGTTGTAGAACTGGAAACATCCATAGAGGATGATCACACTATGCATCACACTGCAATTGTTAACAGTGAAACAAAATCAAGAAGGTCGAGTAAGAAAAATGTCCATTATCATTATATCTGTACAAATATTCATCGATTGGGATCTTCATCAATCCTCCTATCAGTAGAATACTAAGAGTTATTATTGAAGAAGTATTATGGTATGTTGAGCTTGCATTGAATTTGGCCATCTTTTGAGAGGACAACATATAGTTTAATGAGACCATAACAACACTAACAATAGGTTTATGCAATGGAGTAATGATATTTTTGTTGAAAATTCTTCGGGTACAACAGATTTGGTTGCTCTAATTATTAGAAGGTGTCTTCTGGTTGCAAATGCAGGAGAATATTGAGTTGTATTATCAAAGAATAGAAAGTTTAATATGCCAAAGGATCATTATATTTTTTGTATTAATGTATTATATTGATCAGTGAAGCGGTACTTATTCTTGGATATAATTGCACTCCTCTTCAAGTCAGTGTTGATAGAATTTCAAGGCTTCATTCTTAAGGTCATCCATAAAGCTATGGGCGGTTTGTATTTTGAGATCCAATTAAATAAATTGAATATGTCATCCTGAAACTCATTATGTTAGAACAACTACAGTGTATTTGGAGCAGCAATCATTATGGAGTATCCCTAGAAAGGCATATGTAGTGACATTCATTTAATAACAGAATGACAGAATGATCGAGGTTATTGATGCCAGAATCTGAGTTTGTATATTGTTGATTTTTGTTGAGAACAGAGGAGAACATAATAAAAATAGTAGATATTATGAAGGTTGTCTTAACGGTGGTTGTTTGTGGGTTATGAAACAAGAGGTATGTAGTTGAATTGAGAAGGTTTTATAATGAGATTATGAGAATTTGGTCTATGAACCAAGTTCTGTGAAAATATATCCTTGAATCTGTAATAAAGTCATAGTATAAAATACGGTGACACAACTTCTCCTCAGCATAGTTACCTTGATTGGACACTCTTGGTTGTAATTAGAGCTTTGAATCTCTCCCTTAGCCTAGAAATTATGACATTCTCACCCACGTCAGTAAGAATAAGGAATGAAGGTTTCATCACTTGATCTTCTTGCAGTTGTAAGACTGTACAGTACAATGCATTAAACATATCTAGCATTAAGGGTTTGAGATGAATATGTCACTATTCAGTATTAAAGTCATTGAGTCTTTTAGATTGAAATATTGTCTAGTTTTACAACAAGTTGTAATGATTCTTGAGCTTCATTGTTCACATTAGCATCAAGGGCCTTTCGGTTGTTGGTGTAGTATCTATGTCAGCAGTCTAGCACATATCACCACCAACAGGAAGTAAAGGTGAACCAAAGCTGCAAAAGACATATTTGCATCATCAGAGGTTAACAAAGGCATATTGAAAATGTGTAGTGCAGTCGTAGACATATTCCATCAACAATATTCCTTAACAGATATGCATTGCAAATGAAGACAAAGATTGGTATGAATATTATTGTTGGTAGTTGCAAAATTGCAATCGATCTTTTCTTGTCCTATGTGCTTGCAATATTAACAGATACTGAATTATATTTGGAGCAGACTGTCTATATCACATGGAGCATCCTCGTTATGGTTGTATTATTCTAATGGTGTACCACTAATTATACAGTCTATTATAGTTTTTTATATGGAGTTTCGTTATGATCACTTTCAACATTATGCAAGTGCAAGGAGTCTATTTTGTTGTATGATATCAGTTTGTTGTGTACATACCTGGAATTTCAATGGTTTCCAAAGTATTCTACTAACAAGGCATATGAAGTGGCATACAGTTAATAAAAAAAGGACAAAATGAAGAAGGAATATACACAACTCAAAGAGAGGTAATGCAAATATGGAAAATACAATGGAAAAATGTGTAACCCTTTGCCATTGATGTCAAAGGGGAAGGAAAAACAAGCAGAAGAAGAAAGGTACTTCTGAAAAACAACCAGAGGAAGAAAGACACTTCTCATAATGAAAGGGGGAGGAAGTCTTGGAGGTAGTATTGGAGTATTGGAGGATGTGTTTCCATCAATGCCAAAGGCAAAGACTATTGGAAATATTGTCATTGATGGAAAAGGAATAGAAAGGAGTAACAGTAGAATTATCATTGCTGGCAAAAGAGCAGAGAAGTAGCAGGAAAGGCAACAAAGGAGAAAAGGGAGCAAAGGAAGCAAGCTAGGTCAAGTCATGAACATATTGGGTGAAGTCTTGAACACATTTGATCAAGTCGTGAACATGGGCATAGTCATGCACGAGCAGGTCGAGTCGTGTATCTTTATGTTTAGAACATTGCAGCGAGTCATAAACAAGTCGGGTAGAGTCAGGTTTTTACAGTGCATGAGGGCGCGTGCAGTTCAGTAGGTGGAGTTGGGTAATTTCCAGAAGAAATGTGTGTAGAAAAGTGTTCGACTGCTTAATCGCATATCACAATCGCAAGTGGAAGGATGATTGCAAAAATCGAAGAAACACAAAAATCATAGAAACTACAAACATCAATATGGTGATGTGACAGTAATGTGGCACCCCCAGTGGGACCGGAACCCTCTATCACATACTGAAAATCTCTATCGATGAGTTTTATATTCATATGTTAATATTTCGTAGGTTAACTGTTTTTAGTTAAGGTGCGATAAGAAGTTGGGTTTGTGATTCGATGTGATCGCATATCACAAACCACTACTTACAACATGTAGCTTGTGATAAATTAATAAACATATAAATCTCTAATATGCGAAGTAAGGAATATGACGTAGGTAGTGACATGGAGATGACGTAGGCAATAACGTCGCAAACTGACGTGGCAGATGACATGGAAACAACCCCACATATTGTAGTTAATTTATGATGATGTGGTAAGGTGACGTGATAGTGACGTGGCAAGGTGGTGTGGCATGATAACGTGGGGATGACATGGACTTGGCCTGCATTTTGCAAATCACAAATCGCAAGAGGTGAAGATCCAGAGATCGGAGAACTTTGTGATAAGAAACATGCGATAGAAATCTACGACATCAAAGTTGCAATAAAGTTAACTAGGACCCAATCGCATATCGCAAATCGCAAATCTCATGAGGATAAGCCCTTAAGAAAAAATAGTAACGTCGAAGAGCAAAGTGCGACTTATGAATCAGACGCGATGTGGTTCAAAGGTAAATATTAACATATTTCATGTCCACATTTAGTATGTTTGGGTTGTTTTTTTGAAGAAAGCATTGGAAATGGAGATCGAATCAGGTTACAAAGGAAAGGGTTGAACACATTTGGAAATATAACAACAGATAAAGAAGACAAAGGGACCCGACTGTAGAGTAAATGTATTGCGACATTTTATTAATTAAAAGGTTGAACGCTACGGGCAAAGGAGAATAGGCAGAGTCAGGAAAAATATAGTTAAAATGACACTATTGGAAATGTGCCATCTGGGTCGAGTTGTTCAGAAGATGATCATGCTGTACGGTTGGAAATATAACAGCATGCAGAGAAGACAAAGGGACAGTAAGCAAAGAAGACAAAATGAATAGAAAATAAAGAAGCTAAAAGGGATGAATTGAAATATTGTTGTAACTGTAAATGTAAATTCATTGATTATTTTATATTTTTGCGATGCAAATTCAATTCTCCGTAGGCATAGGCAAAACCCCATGAGTGTTGTAATGATTATTTATGATGTAATAACCATAACTGAAGAATGAGGAATCTAATGGGTGGAAGGCAGAGAGACATGCCTGCTCACTTCGTATTCCCTAAAGAATGCAAACAAACATGTATTTATTTCGATAAAACATGTAATATCTGTGTGCATAGTAAAAAGAGAGAGAGAATATGAATTGAAGAGAGTTGAAGAGGTTAGAAAGCTGCAAAATGGAAAAGAGCGGAAGAAGGTAAGAGAGATGCAGAAGGTTAGAGAGTGGAAGAATGAGAGTGAGCATATAGAGATGATGTGCACATCCAAAGTTGATAAGAAGCAGATATGAAGGCTAAAAATGCAGCAGTGAAGAAGGAGTAAAACAGAGTTTATATCCAGGTAAATCAACATATGATTTTATTATAGTTTGAGGGAGTTGGAGCTTCCATATCAAGTTGTAGCTTGATAGATGTTCAGTTGGAGCTGGTTGAGGTAGGAGCCTCCTGTGGGTTGTAGCTTGCAGAAAATGCATGGGAGTTGGTGCTTCCATTTAAAGTTGTAGCTCGATAGATATATAGTTGGAGCTGATTGAGGAAGGAGCCTCATGTGTGTTTTAGCCTATAGAAAATAAATGGGATTTTGAGCTTCCTTGCAAGTTGTAGCTTGCAAAATTTGAGGTAGTATCCTCCTATAAGGTTGAGCCTACAGCAAATCAGTGGTGAGAGGGATTTGGAGCTTGCCTTTGTATCACAACAATAATAATATGTATTTATCCCTTATGGCTTTCCACTTATATCTATTTTCTATGTGCTTGACGATTATGTGTTGATGGGATGTTTTAATCTGCTTAATTACTTGATGTCCACACATTAAGTTTGTTGGTTCATTATGTATTAAGCTTCTTATGAATTGAAGGTGTAAATAAGTTTAAAGAAAAATTTTAAATGTCCATGAATGTACTAAAATGATTCATCCACCCTCTTAGTTTAGTTAATGGTTCATAAAAAGCCTCTTTAGAACCTCTAGAATTCATTGAAATCTCTGCAACACTTCACCATGTCACTGCCACATGATTTTCATCACCATTAGTAAAACTAGGTTGACTAGTATGTCAACCAACAACCATATTAAACATCTGGGCCATCAAGCTTCTCTACAACATCTCTTCCATCCGTATGTAGCTCCAAAACATGTCATACATCCTCCAACACATGTAAAACTATATCAAGTATTGACTAACACATGTGGATCCTCTCCAAGCCCAAACTATAACATCATCAACATGTGAGACCTAATCTGGGACATGGAGACCAATCAACAAGGCTCCTCATCTCTAACTCCTATAGAAGCCACTAATATTTGTATGCAACAACATGATCAAGAGGACCATCACATCTCCAATGTATTCCAAGCTAGTAGATATGCTAAGGACCATATACATCTCATTCATCTCCAATATAGTCCAAGCTAGTAGACATGCCAAGTACCATCTACACCTCAATCATCATCTCCAAGCTAGTCCAAGACCTTAGACATTCGAAGGAACATCTACTTCTCATCCATACACAAGCCACCTACAACCACACATACACATGCATAACCAACTCACCTCAACCAAAACAGCTAGGTTGACATCAATATCAACCAAAAAAACATATGCAACGCTGCATCAATTCCAACATGTGTACCATGGTTTGACATATTTGTTATTGTGGTTTACACACACACTGGTGGAGTTCATATCAGCAATACATGCAAGACAAAAGAAATAATACTTTCATTTATGAATTGAGACTATATTTATCATTTTAACACTTCTAATGGATTTCAAACCTCTTGTTCCTTGGATTTGTTGACAATTATACGGCACCGATCTATTAACATCACCCAATAGAATATTCCAAAAGTACTCACTTGACAAAAAACCTCATGTAAGTGAAATTTAATGAATTTTAAATATATTATTTTGATAGAAAATAACATGCAATGCACACATGTATACACACACACACACACACACACAAAACTACATATATGATTCCCCATGCACATGAGCCATCCTTGGATTTGATACATGGCTTAAATTTTGATTACACTAGTTGACAACATCATTTGAATCTACAAGTCGAGAAGCCTCTCGATTCAATTGGTGCCTACTATGTGAACTTTTTACACATGCCCGAGTCCCATCATGCTCTCCTTTACTATGCCCCATATAAAATAAATTCCACGTATGACGAATGTCATTTTTTTAATGAAGGTGAGACAACCAAAAGAATGATCATATTGACCAACACAACCATCTGACCATGCCCAATGTTCTTTAAAAGTGATTTGTCATTTCTTTAAATCATTATAAATAATATCAAAACAATGCTAAGAAAAAAATGTGTCATGTGTATGATCATCACTAATGTAGAAATGATACTCTTTAATCACTTCATGATGATCTTCATTATTATTAGAACCATCAATACCAAGATTTACATTCCTATAGAAAATTTGCATGAACATAGAGACCTTGTCTAAATGATAATATTCAATTATCATTTCTATTTATGGAGTGAACATATAATTCTCAACAAAATCAACAATCGAAAATATTATTCCTTTGGGAGCACATCACATGATTGTTTGAACTGCAAGTTGTGACATTTTTCTATATTAGAGTTCTTAATATATTTATATTAAACTTCTCCATAAAATATGTGACATAAATTTCATCTTCAAGTAAATTAATATTTCTTGATGTTAATGATCAATATGAAATGGAACTATAAGTAACATATTCATATCTTCTCTACTTCATAGTGAATTTTGACAATTCTGAATCATTCATATCAATGGGATACTTAGCATCAAAGAGTGCCAAATGAGAACCTTATTTGCATTTTCTTCCAATAACACATTATTATTATAAAATAATTGGTCATTTTCTCATCCAAATAATATATTAGATACAAATTCTAGTTCTCAAACTTCTGTGGTTGTCGTTAATTGCAGAATCCGAATTATCCACAGTATCATAAAACATTGGTTGATGTTTTGAATCCCAACGGGGATCTATATTCAGGACGAGGATGAAGAATGAACAAAGGTCGCAAAAGGTAAAGGTATAAATAGTGAAGGATTATGATGCTTGAGAGGAGCCGACAATAGACTATTACTCTATTTAAATAAATTATATTTAATTCTTTATAAAAAATTATTTTAATATAATAAATAAAAATTGTATTAAATTCTTTATAATTTTTTTAGTTAAAATAATAATAAAAAAATATAATAAATATTTTAAAAAAAAATATTTTATTATAAATCCTAATTTCTTAAATTAATTTTAATAAATTAAAATATAATACACCAAAAAAATTTATTTATTATTTTAAAAAGTGTTTTTTTCTAATTAATTATTGTCTAAAAAATTTTAAATAAACCATGAGCTTTATAATTTATAACCTAAATTTTTACCTAAAACAGTATCTTCAAAGTATTAATGTAAGTGTAATTTATTAAATAAGAAGAATATCTATGTTTATTAATTATAAATAATAATATAACTATTTAAATATGTGTTAATAAATAATAAATATTAATTCTACTAATAAATTTTATTAATTAAATCTTAATAAAAAAATTAATAATTTATAAATTAATTTTATTTGAATTTTTACTTCCATTTACTGATAATAATTATTAATTAATTATTTTTTATAAATAGAATAAAAAATAATTAACACAAATAATCAGTTATTATGAGTGAGTGAAATAATAAGTGTTTTGTACTGACACGACCCTAAACTAATTACTAATAAGGAGAAGCAAACCTGCGAAATTATACCTGGGAAGAGGACGAACCTAAGGAGCAAATTTGTCTAATTAGAGGGCACCAACTGTAACTAATCTCGAACCCTCCGTCCCTGTTGATGTTAGGCAGGTGTTTTATAATCTCCACCGCTTCTCTAATCTTTCTTCTCTAATAGTGTTCCTCCCTTGCAATGATTTTAGCACCCTCCAGACGCAATTGAAGTTTTGTTTTCGAGGACTAATCAGCAAGAGCCGAGGTTCGATATCGCTCATGTTTAATATCGGCACCATGCTCTTTCAGACGCTTTTTAAGAGAGCGCCCAATTTCACCAATATAACTCTCCCCACATGAGCAGTCAATCTTGTAAACACCTTTATGTTTCTCGTGACTAAAGCTATCTTTAACCGAGCGCATATTTTGTCTAATGGTTCCTACTGCTACGAATTGTGCAAAAATGTCACTCCTTCCCAAAACCCTGGCAATCTTATCTATCACACCTTTAATGTATAGCGGAAAAACCCTTCCACAGTTCTCCTGAGGATCCTGGCATCTCTTGGATCCGACAGTACCTCTATTTATGGCTTTTCTGATTTCTCTTTCCTTATACCCTATACCCAAGGAGAAAGATGTCAGGTGAGAGATTTCTTCTTCCAGGTGCTCTTCATCGGACCTCCTCAGGGCTCTTACAGCAAGAGTGTTAAGGATGCCAAATTTTTTAGCAGGATGATGGTAAGACTCAACGTGAAGGTAGCTATCAGTATGGGTTTTCTTCCTAAAAACATGATTCCTTAATGTTCCATCTTCTTTTCTAGAAACTAGGACATCCAAGAAAGGAATGCTCATTCTTCATTCTCGTCCTGAAGATGGATCACCCTTGGGATTCGAAACGTTAACCAATGTTTTATGATACTGTGGATAATTTGAATTCTGCAATTAGATACAAATTCACGAACACTTGAAGATGGGGGTCATTAGAACAATAATTTACGCCAAATTTTAAAAATTCCTCATAATATAATTGGAATTTTACATGGAATCAATAACAACAAGTGTTTCGAACAGTCATAGGGCTGAAATACGATGGTTTAAGCTTTAGAGATGTGGCAAGAGAAAAATTCACATCAATGTTACTCTCCATAAAATTATGATATCACTTACTCCACTTAACATACCTTTGTTATTTGTTTGAGATGATATTTCTAATTCTCTATAGAAATATGATGTCGCACAATGTCCTTTTCATTTGGTAACACACGGGAATTAAAAGTCCAAAACTATTTCACCTTATTTGTCACATTATCTATAATTCTATCTTGGTAGGATTTCCTGTAGATACTAGCCCAACATGCCAGCTCATCATGCTCATCTACTTGAATCCTAAATTTTGTATTCCTCTAGATTTTTTCTTGATGTTCTGTATATTCTTGTTGTCACTGACAACAACCGGTTTGATGCATTTATTTTTTTGACAATACCTATTAACAATCATCTACGAGAATTTTTTCCAGCTTGATATTTATTTTTTTCTAGTATGCCATGTTATATTTTTTGATACCAAATAATTTACCCACACATCTTTGAAATCTCTAATGCCCAGTAATTGAATTGGATCTCTTAAATATTTTTGTTTTAAAATTCTATGTAATATTTGAGCTTGTGTTGTGATATATTTACCTTGAAAAAAACATTTTGATAGCCTTATTTTCTTCATTTTGAATTTTCCATTCATTTATTAATGGCCCAATCTATTTCCTTGTAGTTGCATCCATATTTTTCCAGAAAATTTTCATCAAAGACAATGCTCTTGTTTCTTTCAATTAATTTTCGTGTTTTTCTAGATGTGGTAGGATCTTGTTGTGGGTTAGATGTTATCCATACACTATATATATATAATTTTGTATTTTGTACTTGACATGTATGTACAATCAACATTATTAAAATATATTATAATGCTGACTTTGAAATATAATTTAATCCCAACATTAGAATTTATTCCGAATTTAAAACATTAATTGAATCACTAGTAGGGTATTCTTGTTAACAAGTTACTTACATATTTAATTTCCTCATCATTTCCATGTAAATCCACATATATTTTAAACTCCCTATTTTGTATCTCCACATCTCCTTCATGCTTTATATTTGATATATCGCATTCATTTTAGTCTCTATTTTCCCTTAATGCTCTCCTATTTTCTTTTACTTTCTCATTTTTTTTTATAGTACTTTCGTTTACAATTATAATTATTTTGATTTCCCGTGTTCTGAAATATAGAAATATAAAATGTAATTCCAAAACAAGATAAGTGGGTTCAAGATTTTAATACTACAATTGATTCGAGATAAATTCAAGTATCTCAAAGCATAATTTTTTTTATGGTGATTCCTAATTTAATCTAAAATAAATTTCTATATATTTTGTTGTTTTGAAAAAAAAAAATCATAATCTGTTTTTCCTAAGAAAAATTAGTATTTCATTTCCATAGAAAAAAACAAACCAAAGCTCTTTTCCCATTAAAAAAAATCCATTTCCCGTTTCTTTATCCTTATATATATATATATATATATATATATATATATATCCCTTATATTTATATCGAATCTTTTTTTCCCTCATCAAAAAGACAATATTTGTACTTTACGAAAAAAACATTCAGAATATCCCTTTTAAGGAAAAAAAATATTTTTTTCTTTCCATAGAAAAAAACTAACAATATTTTAATTTCATAGTAAAACAAAAAAAAAGTTTTTTCTTTCCGTAAAAAAATTCATCTCTTTTTTCCTATGTCAAAAAAGTAGTGTTTATACTACCTTCAATAGAAATTTTCTCCAAAGATGACAGAGATGGTTCACACTTTTCACTTCGTAATCTAAATGTTCTCAATAAAAACTTTGCGGCCGAGTATTTATACAACTATCACCTGAAATAATTGTACAATAAAATGTGCATTGATTGATAAAATAATCGTGTCCGCTGGCGGAAAGATTCTTCACCAAAACTCTCAGATGAGAGTTTATAAATATTTCAATTAAGAGTTTTCTCAGAGAAAAACTCACACCCAAAAGTTTATATAACTCTTGGACGAGAGTAATGGAAGTAAATATTCTGAGTCCAAACTCTCGGTCGAATATGGGAAAGGAAAAGATTCTATGCTCAAACTCTTGGTAGATAGTTTTAAATTTTCTCGATCGATATTTTTTAAAGCGTTAGCATCGTGTGGTTAACGCAAACAAAATTTATGAAGAACTATCAGACAAGAATTTTAAATTTCTCTACCAAGATATTTTTTCAATACTTGACCGAGAGTTTTCAATCAACGAAAATTACAAAAAAAATGGTAATTTTCAAGAAATAGCAAGTCCATAGGAGTCAAATCACTTCCAAATTAAGAAGTTAGTCGACGCATTTTGTATCATTGGATTTAAATCTGAATATGATATAAGTTTTATTTATTTTCATGAAGAAATGATATTTATTAATAATTTAATAACTTCAAAATCACAACGCCGAATCATTCGAAAATTAATAACTTCAAAATCACAACGCCGAATCATTCGAAAATTCAGTTATTAATTCTTCTCTGTATTAGTTTCACAATGATATTTTCAGCAGACTCATTGATAATCACATTAAAATGAAAATTGATGGACAAGCAAAAGTGTTGAAAATCACCTTTTTTTGTCTTATTATATTTCATTAAATGATTAAACATAGGGATTGAATCTGAAAATTCATCATAAATAGTTCAATTTTGAGTGAAATCTATGTATATTTTGATGACATAATGTTTTTCCCAAAATAAATTACCATATCTACAAACTATGGTGGATATTGAAGTCACTCATTGTAGTTTCCTGAAATTTTCATCTACAAGCATTTAGTATCCGCCAATTTTTTTGAACTATATGTCCATTAAAAAAAACTAAACAAATATGAGTACAAAAGAAAGACAATTCTCTAGAAATCTTATATTTAGTACAAAGCAGAGTTCTCAAAGAAAATATGGTTTTTTAGCAGCTGAAGTTGAAAAACCATACCAATTCACAATTTTGAATGTCAAATCCAAGCTAAAAGTGTTTCCCAATTTCACATTTTCACCATTAAACTCTCTTAAGGTAGAATATATTATGCAAATATTTTTGGAATCATTTTCTAGCCATGCAACCACTTTGTAGTGAGAATAGAAGCTCTATCAAATAACTAGAATTTTTGGCTTTGCCGTGCGTCTAATCATTAAAGTTAGAAAAACATTATGTTATTCATGTTTAGAACCTATAGATTTTATAAATTTATAAAATACCAATTATGAGGGTTTCCCTTCAATGTAATCAATTATTTAAGATCACGAGGTATGTCATTAGAAAAATGGGAAATGTTGGAGTTAGAGTCTTTATGTGGGCATCTATGTATGGTGGAATTGGATGCTTCTCACCTCATATTACTATTATATAGCATCAAACTAATAAACATATTAATAATACATTTAGAACATCCAATACATTATTTAAAAAGTTTGAGAGCAATAATAGAACAACAAAGATGTAAAATCATGAACTAAAGAGTTGTCAACCAACTAAACATGTTCCAAGGGAGAAAGATCCACTTAAGAAGCTACTATATCTACAGTATGACAATGCAATTTTCATAACTTTTTTTTTTTATGTAAATTAATACACACATGATCCCACGGGGATTTGTATTGACAGTAAATGGGTTCTATGTTAAGGCACTCCATGCAAAAAGGTCACCAGTTCACGGTTGTTCACCCCACAGAAAAAAATTACGCAGATGAAAACATGGTATTTTTGTAAAATATAAAATCGTTCTGATGTTTTTGATACCAAATATCAGAAACTCGTTTCATCCTTTTTATGCACTTTATAATTTCCCTTCATCATACAATTAGAGATGTTAACAACATCTTTCCTACATAAGAAAAAATCCCTCTCTTGAACTACAACATACATGCCAACATATTTATTTATATTCTTTTTACAAACTGATTCAATTGACACTTCCGTTAAAAACAAATTTGAACATATGAAAGCATGCCCCTTGAAATCCATGGCTTTTGGAGAGACCTAGCATCACATGAAGTGTCATGTTGACCATGTCAAGGCTATCCTTATGCATATTAATGATCATTCCTTTTATATGTTAATATTTCTATATTAGGGCTCTAAACCATAATATTTACATTGAAATGGAACTGACAACCCCTCTTTTTCACTTAAGAGATATTTTTTCCTATAGTTTTAGGCTACTTTAATCCCATCAAGCCTTTCCCAAGAGATTTCCTAGAAGTTGTGTGTGTGAATGAAGAAGTGAGACAACAAAAGTATAAAATCCCATGTGCATTCATATTTTCAAGAAGGATTTAGTAGACATACCTTTAAACACTAACCCTTTGACTCTATTTCACAATGATAGCTCTAGGAATATCTCCTCCTGTGATATTTTCTCCTGGGTCTCCTAGATTACCTGCACATAGAGAAAGATACCAACACAATCTTCCTACTAAAATAATATTAGTGCCAAACATAATATATCAATCACATCCAATAAAGTATACAATGAAGGATAGACAAGGGGGAAAATATTGATTACTATTGTCTTTGAATATAGCTAGAGTACATCGATGAGTCCTGCAAGCCTCTATCCTTGATCTTCTCCCGGCCTCTATGCTCACTGCAAAAGTTTATCGTAGTCACAACACTCATAGAATTTTTACATAAGTTCCTTTCCTCTTTCTTATGACTAGTGAAGAGATTTATTTATATATATTTCCGTCATGATTACATCTTATTTCACCTAGAAACGTTTTTGACCATATCAAGGTGATGGACCAAATCAATCATTGTTTTACTAAATAATTATTATTTTAATCAAAGTTGTCAATTTCGACTTAATCGAAGCTTATCTAGTCAATTTATAACACTATTTAGGTAATATAGTGTAGAGAGTCCATTTATGGCCTTGTTTTCTTGTTCAACACACTAGGAGGGTGCTTTGATTCATCTTCTGGTTTAGTTCCGATAACTGAGAATGAGCATTGATCCCTCAAAACATTATTTTTTTTTATGTTTCACCATTGACAACTTGATCCTCTAACCTAGTAAAGGATGTGGCTTTCTTCTTGAACTTAGGGGGTGTATTTTTGAGCTATAACATATGTCCACTAACATATGAGGTCATAAGAGAATATGATTCCTAAAATACGTTACAAAAATAACCAGTGAGAGAGGCAAGGAGAGAGTGATTCTGATGGTTGAACTACAATATAAAATGAATGAGTGCGAGAGGAAAGGAGAGAGTGCATAAATGAATCCTAAAGAAACTCAAAAGAATTTTTAGATAGATAAATATGTACATCACTTAGGTAGGCATACTCATACTCATTATAGACATAATATAGCATAGGCTTCCACATAACATATTGTGGAATGATATCGAGGACTAGTCATGATATAATGTAGATCTCTAACACAATAGATATCATTAGGTATGGATATTGATATGAGTGCCCACAATGATGACCCTCAAATTACATAATATATTCTCCAATTGCAACTCGGGGGAGGAAATTATCATGACTTAAGTGACGTCAATGCCCCAAGGCCTTAGACGCAGACCCCAATGGTATGACTCGACTTCATGCAAATGAATGAGTTGATCTCAAGCATGCAAGGGAACCATGTGAATACAAGGAAATGATGTATCTTGTTAACATATGCGTGGGATACCATGGATAATGATAATGGCTCCCAAGGAACCTAGCACAATATAAGGAGAACGAATGAATGAGTTGAATTTGAGCACTCCGCAAAATCAGTCAACATGTACCAATTAAGAAAACACAATGTAAACCATGAGGAAACCTGTCATTGAAACTGCAAGCTCCAAGCTACTAGAATGAAATCTCTATATTCATTTCCCAAATAAGGTGATGAAGTAGAAAATAAAATATTTGTCTAAGGAGTGCCTTAATTTATCCCCCATCATCGACACAAAACTTACACTAAGATAAGGTCTATGAAGAAAGTAAATGAATAAGTGATGTACAACTGAAACAAGGATGGTTGGCAAAAAAGTTATAATGATACTTGAAAATGGTTGCCTCTTGAGTGAGACTTCCCTAGAACATATAATGGCACAAAAAAATAGTGAACATGGGAGCATATATTGAAGAATATTGATACACACAATGGTGACATAGGAGGTATCAACCCATGTATTGTAGGGGTAACCAACCGGGTGATACTAACTCACACAACATAGTGACTTGAATCAAGCTAAACATGTGGTTAAAAGGTGTAGTTAAAAATCAATTGTAAGAGTATGACTCAAACAAGTTCCATGTTCAAGGGTGTCATACAAATTCCAAGACAAATACATGATATTGTCAAAGATTTAACCCCCCACCCCCTTTTTGTATAGTGTATCTCCACCATAGTTTAATGAGCACGAAAAAAAAGACAAGTGATATCAATGGGTTCCTTTTTCATGAAGTTTATACTATGAAAAAAAAAAGTACACTCATCATCTTCTCGTGGATTAACAAGCTTGAGAATGGACAAGAGATGGATCATCGACTTTCAATTTGAATAAAGAGTAGGAAAAGATGGAAACAACTCGAAATTTTCATATAGGTTTTACAAACATGAAAATATGGCAGCAAAAGAATATCAAGATTTTCATGGGTTTACTGAGTCATGAAAAGAAGACTTGAAATGGACTTGACATTTTTGTATAGATTTAACAAGAAAAAAGTTATAGCGAAAGAATCTTGGGAATTTCATTATTTAATGAGCATGAAAATAATGCAAAAAGGAAGCTTGTTTGAGAGAGATGAGTGGCATAACGATATGCATCTTCTTCCAATGGATAATGATGGAGCTAACATAAGAAAATAAGAAAGCATAGGAAAAGTGTTTGGCAATGGAAATCCACTCATCGCATCAGTCTCTCTAAAAGGTGATGGAAGGTTGCAATATGGGAATAAGGCTAATGAAAACACAATATTTCAAGCATGGTTGCAAAGTGGGAAAGAAAAATGATGACAACCATCATTTTGAAAAAATCTAGCAAGACATTGAGGACAACGAACATAGCAGACCATAAAGCAACATGATAAAAAGTGTGGGGGACCCCCATGGGATGATAGCTAGAAAAGATAGACAAGGAGATGCATGGTGATCAAATTCAATGTCATGATGGGTATTAAATATTCCTTGAACCTACAAATTGTTGCATGGACACCAAAACTACAATGGGGTATTAGTCTAGGGTGTTCGTGCAGGGTATGATCTACTGCACAAGTTACAACGTGCAAAAATAAGTAGTTAATAACGCAACCTGATGGGGTGAACCCTAAGGTAAGATAAAGCAAAGACTAAAAAGGCCAATAATGAAATGAAAATATTGCTGAATCCTAGTCACATATGCTAGTTTTAGGTATATACCTCATATTCATGGTGAAAATCATGAAATTCTCACTAACCTTCACAATATCTGAATCAAAAAGTCCTTCTTGGAATCACTAGAGGAAAGTAATGATAAATAAAATAATCATAGGAGTTAATAACATGAAAAATGAGAGGTGGTAAATTAAAAATGATACATTTTGATTCCATATGCCCAATAGAAAAAGGGATGTTTTGACCATAAGGCTCGTTTTTCACCTCATATAGAAACAAACATGGAGAAACCATCATTTTTCCAAATTTTTTTTTTTCAGATTCTAGGAGCTCTAGACCACGAAATCATATTATGTCACCACCATGTTAGTCCTCACAGCCTCTTGCTTCATTTGATACTACTTCTGGTGCATTTCCTTAATTTTTTGGCAGTGGGGACCCCCTTTCCAAGTGCGATTTCATTCAACACTTTGTGATAGGCTATCTGGTTGAAACAAAATTCTAGAGACACTCCTTAACCACTAGGGTCAAATCATTTCTAACCCTCTAGTTCGTAAATTATAGTAGGAAAGAGAATTTAATGGAAATTTTATAATATCTAGAGTAAGGGGAGCCTCAAATTGACCGAAAGTTTTGTATATTAGTGGAAACCATTGAGATATTTTATGGGTTTTTAGGATTTGTGTAATGATTGAGCGGAGAGAACGAGAAAATAGAGTTGATAATGAAGTTGGACTATTGGATGTAGGGCATATGATAGCTCTACAAAATTGACAACTTTTAAATTTTTTAAAGGCCTAATATATGCAAGGGAAACCTATGATTCTGAAGAGAATTATACAATGGTGGGATCCTGAGCAGCAACTCTTAGAGATACAAGGACAAGGGCTAACCGTAGAGGTACAGTATATATACTTTCTCACAGGCTTAACGATGCAAGAAGCCTTGGTAAGGGGTTGGATATAGATCATTGGAGGAGTGGATGGAAACATATTTCTCTCCTATTTCCCGAAAATAGGGTGGGAAGTTCTTTATAAAATAAGTGACATGCATTATATTACAAAACATCCTCTTCAGTTTAACCAATGTGGTTATTATAGTGAACCCCCATATAGCTTTGAAAAGTTAGGTGGGCATACCATTTCAATGTTTTCTCTTACATTGTTCAAATGATGTGAGGGATTACTCATTTTCTTAAATGAATATTTTACCAAATGTAAAACATGGAAGCAAGCAATTTTTGGTTATATAAGCATCGTAGTATAATTCGTGTTTGAGAGGATACCAATACTCTGACAATAGGTTATACCAGCACTATTAGAGAGGTCAAATCCGCGGATGGAACGATGGGTTGAGTTACTATCGAGGTTAAGTGAAAAAATGGTCATTCGACCATATAAGAAGGATTACCTTGTATGGTTACATATTTTGTTCAGGTGGATTGATGATTACACATATTTAAGAGTAGAATTATTTCACAATCCCAACCTGATGTTGCCCCTTGGTGAGCAGTGAGGTCCACTACATAAGTGAAATTTGTTTTTAAAGTTTTAATTTTTTTAATTTGTGTAACACCCTCTTCCCACATATATCCAAGTAACCGACCAACTGGGGTGAACATGTGATGAGAGGCTACTAATATGGGATTCAACCTCCTAGATTACCTTAAGGAATTGGAACCGATGGAAACCCCAAAAACACACCTTACATTGCATCACTGACATCCTGAATAGGTGACCCAACCTTCCAGGGCCCTCTTCCCTGAGGCAGAACTGATTTTTAGCTAGTGTCAGGCTGAGCTGCAGGCTTGTAAGGGAAAGGTATCAACTATAGGCTCTATAGCCATGAGCTAGACTTGTCTTGGTAGTGGCTAAGGCCCAAAAAATAATTTTTCCTAATGTAGCTATGGGATCTTTGCGACATTTTATGTCCCTGAGCCCAAGTCAATTCCCATAACATCCTTTAAATTTAGGAGAGGGTAATTAACATTAAAACAAACATATGGAATAAATCACATCAACTGGAACTCATCCAACCCTGCCCAACCATGATAGGCATTTCATCAAACATGTCACAAACATATCTATAGGCATAAAAATCAAATTTAAACCGAGAGGTCTCTTTCTTATATGAGAATGGCTAAGAAGCATTGCTCCCCTACATCATAAGGTATCATATAGTCAATTTCACCATAGATACATGGGATAATAATTTATAGGAAAAAACATGAATAGATCCATACATCATCATTGATCGAATACTTGTTTATAACCAATAAATTAAGAACAAAAATACCATGAATACAATAGCAGTGGAATCCATACATAAACTAATATATTTCCATATGGAATAAAGGAAAAATTATCTCTTCATTACTAAATGTAAAAGCCAACTGGAGATGGGACTTCAATGTTCCACTCGACAATAGATTAGTTGATCTAGATCTACTTCAGCTAGTCACCCTCGTTCCATATTCCAAGAATGAATCTGGGACTTAAACCGAAAAACCCAACCAAGGCATCCCAATGCTAAACCACCTCACCCTCATCAATAAACATGTCATAATAAACTTTACTGTGATCTATCCCAGTCACTAGGTGAACACAAACATGGATATCATCAGATTCTCTCTATCTACACCATCACAAATTTTCTTGTCTCCTAGTCTCTCATGATTTACCGCACCCCACATTTTGAATCAAGGGTCACTAGGCCTTAAACCGATACATACTTTCTAGGCTTTACCACAATCCCAACCTAGGATTCCTAGGATTGAAATGGAGAGTAAACCACCTCTAGGTTTTACCGTATATCCCGCCATTCACCGATTGATGATTCTTAGGCCCACCGAGGCAACACAATCTTGGCTTTACCACAACCCACATTCTAGCTTAGGGGTTATTAGGTTAGTGGATTTACCATGATCCACAGTCTAGTTTAGGGGCCACTAGGCCATGTCATATATCAATTCGGACATCCACCCACTCAGCTTCGAATCCATCTGGAAATCCAGCTAAACCAAATATGATAACTCCACAACACCATGGCTATCCATAAATGGAGAGGCTAGGCTAAATACACTTTCACAAAGGCAAAACCCATTCCAAGACAACAAAGAACCACATGCAATACCATGCATGACATATTTATCAAGGAAAATGCACATGCAAATCGATACCTACCAAGAATTATGCTCTAGATGCTTGAATATTTCTCCTCCTTTCTTGCTTCCTCCTTTTTCCATATTTCTTTCCTTTCTTTCTCAAATACTAAAGTTATCCAAAAGGTCTAAGTTTCCAAGAGTGAGAGAGAGAGAGAGAGAGAGAGAGAGAGAGAGAGAGAATAATGAGAGAGCTCCAAAAATGCACTGACAAAAGATACCAATTGATCCTCAAAAGCAATTTTATAGAATAAGCCTCTATTTTATTCATTTTGCATTAATTTCCTTCAATTTCTTCCTCACATGCAACTTGTGACCTTTTACCTCCCTTTTCTCCTAATTTCCATTATTTTCATAAATAAATGTGCCCGAGAATATTGTTTTCCTCTTTAATTCCTTAGCCATAGCCTTTTCCAATTTACTTAGCCATAATAAACCAAATCAACACCCCCTAGGATTATTTTCCCAACATTAGCTTGGAATAAGTGTCCGATCAATCATGGTTATTATTTTTAACATTTATTACATGGAATTTTCACCAGGGCTATTATAAAACCCTCGCCCTTGGGGCACACCATACTTGGTGTTAAACCACAGATATGCCTCAACAAACTGCTGAAAATAAAACCATGCTAATTTTGGAGCTTTATAACATACCACGATGCCATATTTACAATGATCACCCTACTGAAAATAAAACCAACATGTCATCATGACAACATAACAATCTGAAATGACATGATACCATACTGCTTAGTGGATATTTATAACATATATCATGGCGATATTTACATCCATATACATATGTACATACATCAAAACATATGTGAAAACATCCCCAAAACATATACCAAACGAACCAAGCACCACACCAAAACTGCTTTACCTCGACCAACAAACAAGGAAGGATACATGGCCCGCATCTAATCTGCCATCTCCCATGTAGCTTCATCGGGCCCAAAGTGCTTCCATTTCACTTTAAATTTCTATATTTTTTAGTTTCTTAGCATGAGAACCTTTTTCTGCAATATACACTGAGACTCTGGTGGGAATTCACCATCTGGTTCCACCTGCAATATAAGCAAATCAATCACATGATCATCATCTTTAAAATACCTTTTAAGCAATGATATATGAAAAAAATCATTGACTTTCACTGTGGAAGGCAGTGCAAGTCAATAGGCCACTCTTCTGCTCCTCTCAATGATCCTGAAGGGTCCACAAAAGTGATGAGCCTGAGTATTGCAACAAGAAAGTTGCAACTCCCAAGGCTACCAACTTTAATTATCAACTCGGGGTTCATACAAACTTAAGAGGTATCGACACTATATGTGTAGCATAATATATGTCCTTATTTTTTTGATATTATGTAATGGAGTGAATTTCATGAATTCAAAGCCCAAACTAATTCCATAAATTGAAATGTTTCTTTGAAAATAAGTTAATCCTAGGAAAGAATACAATTTGTAATTGAAATCCAAAGAGCATGAATTCAAATAAAAATGCCTAATCCACTTTGTGAAAATGAATATCCTAAGTGGTGTTTATTCTTCATAAATCATGGATTTAGATCCTAGGGGTCATGATACAAGCCTAAGAGACAAAAACCAACCTTTGGGATCAAATGTCGTCGAGTTTGCATGTGCTATAAGAGTGCTACACGAAACTATGTTTTTTCTATAGGAAAGTCTATTTTGGAAATAACTCGCCAAATGACTAAGTAAATAAAATGAAAGTGGGATAGTAAAAATTGTTTTATTAATTATTATGTTTTAGGTCTCCATTACAAGTGGAATTACTAAAAAATACCAATGTTCACATGTGCTAACAAATAAAAGAAATTTACTACTCTAAAATATGAAAATTCAAGAACTAGTGAGCTAGTTAATCTATCAAATATTGGACCTAATCAAGTGAAAATGTAATGGGGTGAATTTTCTTATTAAATTTAACATTATTATTACCTAATCCAAGTGGAATCAATTCAAATGGATCTCATTAACCCCTTCTAAAAAATAGCATAAATTTACTACTATTTCGCCACAATAAATTTCCAGAAATCTTATATTCGTGAACTAGTGACCAAATCCAAGTAGCTTAATGATTAATATGACCTTAAAAATTTATTATAAGGATGAATAATTCTTTTGAACCTGCAAAATAATCTACTTAAATCATTTAACTCAATCATACAGCAAGAAAGGAAACAATACTAAATAAAAAAATATGCAAAAGAGAAATAAGAGATGCATGTGAATAAGAAGTGAAAAGAGCATAAATAAATTGTGCTAGAGGGCTCTGAGGCTCCTAGCATGAGTAGAGCAAGGAGGCTTAGATTCCTATGGAAGAAACCAAGCCTTAGAAGGAAATTTAAAAAATGGTGCCAATATTCATTATTGGTATCAATCCCAACACATCCCTGAAAATAAAGTGGGCACAGCAAAACAAGTTTTATCCACAATAAGACTAACAAATACATGCCCCTAAAGGCCAATTCGAATTTTTACTTATACAAAATGGTGAGGAAGCATTCCCCTTGAAAGGGAGCAAGCTTTCCCCTCGAAATCCCTCAAAAAATCCCTCGAATAGTGGATCTAGTTCCCAATACTAGGAAGATGTAGTAAATGACGGAGAACTTCTTTCCTAGATTTTCTCAATCATCGGTTATACAAAATCCACTCTAGAATTTATCAATTATTTCATGATATTTTTTCATTTATTCTCCAATATTCATCCTCCGGTAACATGGGAGCAATTCCTTAAATTATCTCCTTCTCAAATCTTCATAATTTTCCCAATATTTTCACAATATCTTTCAAAAATAAATAATATTAGGAAAAAATATGAAATTATATCTAAACCTTACTAAAGAGCATATTAAAGCATAAAAAATTATTAACAGAAGGAGAGATTTAATATATCATTTATATGCCTAGGAAGGTTAGATGGCTTTAATTTATGTCTAATTTAGAGGCCCATAATATCCTTCTCTGAAAATGTTTCTCATCCTCGAGCAACCTATTCATCCTCCTTGACTAGCTGGTGATACTTTGAAGCCATCTTCATCAACTTATGTAGATGTTTACCTTGTTTTGCCATATATGAATTGGTAAAAGAAACTTTTTCAACTTCTTGTGGCAGTATTCTCTCTACTTCTTAGGGCTCAGTTGTAAATATGAAGGGAAATGGTTTATGGAGGTTATTACGGAGTGATGGAATGATTGGAGTGATGGAGAGGTCGGGGAGGTCCCATACCAAGTTATAAATGATCTAGCTAATAGTGGTGCAACATAGGGTTTACTAACTGAATCCTTGTGCATGGAGTGAAGTGAGGGTTAGGATTGGTAGGTATAGGAAAAAATATAAATTATCATGCTCTTTTTGAAGTTTAGAAACCTTTGACAGAGCTACTTTCCTTGTAAATAAGTTTCTTGTTGCATTTACACGGTTTCGTGTAGCACGACAAGAATCATGTAGCTGCTAGCACTTTCCTATAGCAATTACAGTTAGGAGTAAAAATGGATTTTTCTGCCTACTTGAAAGGTGAAATGAGTGAATGGGTACATGTTGGAGTTGTCCATGGAGTGTGTAAGTAGAGGAGAGAGAGATAAGATAAATAAAAATTCTCCTCTGGGTATAAAACCACCCTTATATCAACAAAATTTGTCCTCATTAACTTTAGGTAGAAAATTTGTCTTTCCTGTAGCAAATTTTGTGCCTGTAACAACCTTATTTCACCTGTAGCATCTCCATTTCGCATGCGAAGAGGTGGTGGGTCCACCTTTTATTTTATTTTTTATATTTTCCTTTTTTTTCAATTTTTTCTTATTTTGAATCTTTTTCTCTTTTTTTCATTGCATGCAAAATAAACTCAGAGTTTTTTTTTCTATTAAGTGAGTTCGCCCTCAGTTACCCATTGGCACTCCTTGTCTTCCATCACAACTAACTACTTACTACCCACTTTCTCAAGACCTCTTTACTTTTTTCATGTTCCTCTCCCACATGTGTGTGTGTCTTGGTGGAAAAGTGAAGTTAATTTCTAGATAAGGTCGATGCTTCTTTGCTATTGATTTTGGATATAAAAAAAATATCCTTCTCACACTTTTAATGTTTTCTTAAGCTATAATATATTTGAATAAAGGTTTAGATGATTTCCTACCTGATATGTACCCTTTATGTGTTTTTGTAGGTGATATTGAGGTTGTAGATATGACTGTTGAAGCTGGCTTTGGTGGTTTTGAAGCTACTACTCATAATTCTCAAGCTACATGTGATAATAATCTTGAGGTCCTATTGCTGATAACTTTGGATATGAATGTCTTCTATGTATTTTTTTTGTTGTTGTTTCTACTTCACATCCCTGGATAAAATGTTGTAGCTGAGTTTTCCATGATGTGAGTGTTGTAGTTGATGATTTTGTTTATGTAAAAGTCTTCATAGCATGATGATTTTTTTTACTGATAAAGTTTTTTTTTGTGCAGTCTTCTTCCAATGTTCAACCTTCTGCTGATGGAGTGGATGGACTGCTTCCTAAGGAGGGTTTTCTCTTCTCAATTTTAGAAATGGCTTCATGATGCTCAAGGTGGCTGAATCTTCTACTCCATGGGTGAAAAAATATTTGATATTTATTTTTGATGTGACTATACAAACTGATCAGGACAACCCGCTTGTAACAGAATTGATTTAGGCATAGATCTCAAATAGTAGATCGCAATGACCATAAATATTTTTAACATATTACTAACATCTTTATGCACCCCACCCCCCTCCCCCATAAAACATCTTAGCCATTTGATGCATGAACATCGAGAAAAATTAAAAATGGTTGTACGTGATGGAGGTCGATTTCTCACAAACATTGCACCAGAAATTGTTGAAATTTCTTGAGCATGTTACCATCATATATATGAATCTCCCCCTAAAATAACTTGTTAAATGGATGCACGTTTTTTGATATATAATTAAAACATTTATTTACTCAAAACTAGGAATTTCTTGTAGCAAAAACAATGTTTCGTGTAGAATTTGAGAACATCGAGAAAAATGAATGAGAAAAACTTGGAAATGATGGGTGGATGTTGGAAATTGATGAGGGTGATGGATTGGCATGACGTAGGTCCTTTTGGAGCATCTGAGCAAAGGAGGAGGAACTCCAATTTTGACTTCCTTTAACTAGGGTTTTGACCAACTTTTTCTTTTGATGCCAATTTGTTTTTTTTTTCTTCTCGCTGATTAGAACTGGATCATGGACCTAAGTGATAGCTCAAAATTCAAATTATTCAGAATTATATCAAACCTAAGTGACCGGATAGATCTCATCTTCCTGATTCTGGCGCTGTGAATGGGTCAAAAATCTGACACCATATGAAGCAGTTATCACAGTTTAAAAAGTCTAGTAAAATGCAATTTTTGGACTTTGACCAAGTTTGACTTGGATTTTGGGAAATTAAAAAGAGAATACTCTAGGGAATATTCCTAGAATATTCCTGAAAATATTCCCTGGAATATTCCATTCTGACCAATCAAGTCATGACAAGTGGCAGACAGTCATTGGAAGTGGGTTGACTGTTTTAGTTTTCAACCAATGAAGGGCAGCATGTGGCCAACCCTAAGGCTGCCACGTGTCCTCGAGATTGTTTGGAAAAATTATTTTGGTCTCTTTCAGGTTCAAACATGTGACCATCGAGTAAGCACGACAGCGCCCTATCACCTTCCCTATGGGTGTTACTTAACCATATAAGTTCGACGGTTGTATTTATTGTGTAATTGTTTTCGCATTGGGGTTTTGGAGGGGTCAGCCCCTCCAATAAGACCATGGCCCCAAGACCATGGGTCAAATCCCTAACCTCTGACACACAAACTTTTACTCAACGGTTTTATTATACCCGGTCACATGTGGTAGTTTCGGAGTGTTTTTCTCAAACATTTAACTCGACCGCGGGGAGTTCGGGAACACATGTTCCCACCACTAACCTAACCTTTTAATGACGTGGTTTAATTGGAGCATGCCCTCCAATTTTGGCGGAATTTCTGAATTAGCTTCAGTTAACTTAAGTTCCTCTATTTTTGGTGGGGATTTTTTAGGGGTCATTGGAAAAAATGAGTTGAGGCTATATCTTGAGCTAGATTCGACCAATTCTGGAGTGCCAACAGTCAATTTTGACTATCTCCAAAATTCCAGACTCAATGGAGAAGATTTTAGATCCATCGGAGGACTTTACAGTGGGTTTTTTCTTCACAGAAGTTCTAAGGGCGACCAGGGCCACCATGGCCAACAGCAGTTTGAGGCCTAGCCAGGGGAGCTAGAGGCCTTATTCAGAAATCCAATAGTCAATTTTCGATGTTTCAGACATTCTGGAACTAATTATGTGGTTTTCAAAGCCTGTAGAGGAATTTTTAAATCCTATATTCTTCAATGAAGTTCCAGGGGCCATCAAGGCTAGCAACTGCCAGAAGTAGTTCGGGGCCTAGCCAGGGCAGCTAGAGACCTTATGCAGCAAACCAATAGTCATTTCTGACTATAATGAGAATTATGAATCCATTTATGGATTTTTTAGAAGCTTTTGATGACTTATAGGGGTCGAGAACCCATAGAGAAGATTTCCTTGACCCTAGAGCCAGGGGGTGCCACCAAGTGTTGGAGGCGAAAACCAGAGCAGCCAGAGGCCAATTTCAGTGAAAACTAATATATTCTAAATATTTTTGGCATTATGAATCCATTGAAGGCAATTTTAGAGCCATTTTAATACTTCTTAAGGTCGAAAGGCTGCAGGGAATTTTTCGGCAGCCCTGGGCCAACTGTGGAAGGAGGCCTAGATTGGGGACGTAGTGCTCTTTTGGAGCAAATGAGCAGTCCATTTTGGAGGTGTGATATGGACTGGAGAAAATAGGTGATGTTTAATGGACATAAAAAAATTTCTGAAGGAGTTAGTTCCAGAGAGAAGCTCAGTGTAGCTCAAGAGCACCAACAGAAGGAATCAAATCTAAGGGAGCCTAGATATGTTTTCAGAGTGATTAAAGCCATGATATGGATATAGATGGTACTATAAACCAATTGGTTTAATTATTTAACCATTGGATTTCAGTTTTGTAACATGTAAAAGAAATTTTTCAAAAATCCCAAAGAGCCAAGTCAAGATAACAAGAGCTCAAGGAGACGTAGCCCATGATATTCCGATAAAATCATAAATTAAATTTGATGTTATGTGTTGATTTTTATTTTCTTCATTATATGGATATTACACCTGTTTAATTTTAGCAAAAACAAATGGACTTAAACCACTTAAACAATTAAAAGACATACACTTGTTTCAAGTAAAAATTTCTACAAAAGTCAAGTACAAGCTAGATATTTTATTTATTAAACTCAGTGGGAGGTTATTGAAAATAATAACAAGTTATCCAACCCATTTTCAGATCATGTTGGTATCAGAGCACTTGGTTGCTTGATTGAAAGATAAATAGCTTGCTAGTTTGACTTGAAAGGTCTTTAAAAAGTGTAAAGGATTTGACTATTTGATTGTTTGCAAACTGACTGTTGCTTGAGTTTTCTAGAGGTGAAGGGAAATCTACTGATAGATAATTCCAAGAGAGGAAAAGAAGAAAGAAGGGTTGAAGGCACATTCCTCACCCAAAGGACCTCAAGGCAACCCTTGAGGCACAAAAGGGTTTGTTTGCAAAAGGCTTCTTGAAGAAGTGCTTGACTCTACAGCCTTTTTGTTCAAAATCTTTGTCAAATGTTTTTTAAAGATTTTTGAGTTTTGATTGAAGTTCCTTTCTTCATAGACATCATAATGAAAACATCATCAACTAAGGTTTCAAAATCCCCCTCCTTCACAATATTCTTCGTTGAAGACATGAAGCGATACTTCTACATTGTGAAGGACATGGTGCAAATTATGTTTGAAGATAGAAGAGACAGAACTAGAATTCATGAGAAATTGGTTTCTATGAAGCAAGAGAAGGAAAAAATTCTCCAAAGAATGGATGAGATGGAGATGCAGATCCATCAAGCCCAAGAGGCCTTATCCAAAAACATGCATGAAGCAAAGGTAATTCACTCAAATTTGTCTTTAGTTTCCTCTTCAGATAGATGTGATGGTTCATTTGAAAATCACACTAGAGGTATAGGGTCCAAGTTAATGTTTAAAATGGGCTATGAAGGCAAGGGCTTAGCCAAACATGCACAAGTCATGATTTTTTCTATTTTGGTTGAGGAACAACCCATGAAATTTGGTCTTCGTTATGTTCAATCTAATGGCGAAAACTCTAAAGCCATGACGGCATGTGAGACAGCTTCAAAAATAACTTTTGTTCCAAGTTCTAAATCATGAACATTCCAACTTTGTTTTCAAGTTGATTTCCATTTTTTGAAGCCTATGTTGCAGAAATATGTATGTAGACATGCATCTTATGGTGAGCATGAGAGTTCGGGCAGCTATCAAGACAAGAACGCTGATGCTAGTCTTCAAGAGAAAGTTGGAACCTCTACTAGTTCATCTCCTCAAGAAGGTAAAAAGGATGGGCATGAAAAGAAGCATGTGAGGTATAATTATTCCCATAGTCAAGTTGATTATTTTTCTGTGAGGCATGACAATTTTGCATGCTTGAAAGGAAGAAATATTTTTTGTTCATATTATGGTCTGTGTAACCATGTTGTTTCAAAATGTTGGAAGAGGATGAAGGCATACAGGAAGCAATTGAGGCAAACGAAACTTGCAAATAAGGTTCATAATACTTTCACACATTGCCAAAAGAGGGGACATGTTGTTTCCCATTGTTGGACATTGCATCCAATTAATCGTCCCAAGAATTTGAGGCAAGAGGATAGAAAGACTGGCAAAAGTGGAACCAAGGATTCCATCATTGATGTGAAAACATATGTTTCACATAAAGAAGATTTTCAGCAACACAAGTCACCATGGAAGTGGCTTGGTAAGAAGTGGTTTGACTTATTTACACAGTAAGAAATACACACATTTGTACATATCCAAATTTTAGCTATGAATGCATGTTTTTTTTTGTAATTTCACGTTTGTTTGAGCCGCCTTGGATCGATGATCAAGGAAGTGATGTTCAGCTAAATTTTGTAAATTTCTCACCAGAATTTTCTTATTCACTGCAAGGAAGACAGTTCTTGACAGGAGGACAAGCACATCCAGGAAGGGAAGTGTCGACTACCTTGGAGTTGTGGTTCAAAGGCACTAGCCATGCAAGGCAAGTGTATGGAGGCTGAAAATAAGAGGGTGTTATACTCTCATATACTGTACAGATAAGTATATCAGTATTTTGGGGTCCAAAATATTCCTAATGGGGAGGTTTCACCAAAAATGGATCATGGACCTAAGTGATAGATCAAACTTCAAAGTGTTCAGAATTTTGTGGAACCTGAGTGACCGAATAGATCTCGTCTTCCTAATTCTGGTGTCGTGAACGGTTCAAAAAACCAACACGGTATGAAGAAGTTATCGCAATTAGAAAATTCCAGTAAACTACAATTTTTGGACTTTGACCAAGTTTGACTTGGATTTGGGAAAATTAAAAAGAGAATATTGCAGGGAATATTCCCAAAATATTCCTTAAAATATTCTATTTGGACCAATCAAGTCATGACAAGTGGCAGACTGTCATTGGACAGTGGGTTGATTATTTTAGATTTCAACCAATGAAGGGGCGACATGTGGCCAACCCTAAGGCCACCACGTGTCCCCAAGACTGTTTAGAAAAAAAAAATTGGTCTTCGCCGAGTTCGAATGCGTGACCACCGAGCAAGCACAACAGCGCCCTACCACCTACCCTATGGGTGTTACTTAACTATATAAGTTTGGAGGTTGCATTTATTGTGTGATGGTTTTTGAATTATGGTTTTGGAGGGGCCAGCCCCTCCCATAATACCGCGGCCCCAAAACCGTGGGCCAAAGCCCTAACCTCCGACACACAAACATTTACCCGATGGTTCTATTAACCCCTATCACATGCAGCGGTTTCGGAGTGTTTTGCTCCAACATTTAACTCGACCGCAGAGATTTAGAGAACACATGTGCCCACCACTAACCCGAACTTTTCATGCCATGGTTTAACTGGAGTGTTCCATTATATTTTGGTGGAATTTCTGAATTAGCTTCAGTTACTTAAGTTCCTCCAGTTTTTGTGGAGGATTTTTCGGGGTCATTGGGCAAAGTGAGTTCAGGCTCTATCTTGAGCTAGATTCAACCAACTTTGGAGTGTCAATAGTAAATTTCAACTATCTCCAAAATTCCAAACTCAATGGAGTGGGTTGCAGAGCCATCAGAGGACTTTTGAGCAGGTTGTTTTCTTGAGAGAAGTTCTAAGGGCCACCATGGGCCAGGAGCAGTTTGAGGCAAAACTAGGGGAGCTAGAGGCCTTATTCAGAAATCCAATAGTTAATTTTGGATGTTTAAAATGTTTTGGAGCTAATGGTGTGGTTTTCAGAGCCTTCAGAAGAATTTTGAAAGCCGATATGCTTCAGTGAAGTTCCAGGGGCCACTAGGGCCAACAGGTGCTAGCAGTAGTTCGAGGCCTAGTGATGGAAGCTAGAGACCTTATCTAGCCAACCAATAGTCATTTATGAGTCTAATGAGGATTTTGAATCCATTGATAGAGATTTCAAAAGATTTTGATGAGTTCTAGAGGTCGAGAACCCACAGAGAATATTTCCTTGACCGTAGAGCGAGGGGGTGCCAATAGGTGTTGGAGGCAGAACTTGAGTAGCCGGAGGCAAATTTCAGCAAACTAATAGTCTATTAGGACTATTTTTTGCATTCTTAATCCATTGAACAGATTTTTAGAGCCATGAAGACTTCTGAAGGTCGAAGAGCCACAGTGAATTTTTGGGCAGCCCTGGACCAACTCTGGAAGGAGGCCTATATTGGGGATGTAGTGCTTTTTTGGAAAAAATGATCAGCCCATTTTGGGAGTTTGATATGTGTTGGAGACAATAGGTGAGGTTTCAAGGATAGAAAAATAATTCTAGAGGATTTAGTGCCAGAGAGAAGCTCAGAGTATCTCAAGAGCACCGACAGAAGGAATCAAGTCTAAAGGAGCCTAAATATTTTTTCAGAGTGATGAAAGCCATGGCAGGGATATATATGGTATTCTAAGCCCATCGGTTGAGTTCAGTAACCATTGGAGTTGATTTTGTAACTTGTAAAAGAAATTTTTCCATAATCCTAAAGAGCCAAGTCAAGATGACAAGAGCTAAAGGAGATGCAGCCCATGATATTCGGGTGAACTCCTAGATTAAATTTGTTTTTAGGTGTTGATTTTTATTTGCTGCATTATATGGTTGTTACAAATTTTTAATATCAGAAAAAACAAATGGACTTAATTCACTTAAGAAGTTAAAAAACATACACATGCTTCAAGTAAAAATTTCCGCAAAAGTCAAGTACAAGCTAGATCTTTTGTTTGCTTAAATGAGTGGGAGGTTCTTGAAAAGCATAACAAGTTATCCAAACCATTTTCAGATCAGGTTGGTATCAGAGCACTTGGTTGCTTGATTGACAGAGCAATAGCTTGCTAGTTTGTCTTGAAAGGTGTTTAAACATTGCAAAGGATTTGACTGTTTGACTGTTGGCAAACTGATTGTTGCTTGAGCTTGCTATAGGTGAAGGGAAAGCTACTGATGGCTAATTCCAAGAGAGGACAAGAAGGAAGAAGGGATGAAGGAATCTTCCTTACGCAAAGGACCTCAAGGTAACCCTTGAAGCACAAAAGGGTTTCTTTGCAAAAGGCTGCTTGAAGAAGAGCTTGACTCTATAGCCCTTTTTTTCAAAAGATTTGTCAATTGTTTTTGAAAGCTTTGTGAATTTTGATTGAAGCTATTTTTTTCATTGACATCATAATGAGAACTTAATCAAGTGAGGTTTCAAGATCCTCCTCCTCACAAGATTCTTCGATGAAGACATGAAGCGAGACTTTTACATCCTGAAGGACATGGTGTGAATTATTTTTGAAGATAGAAGAGAAAGCACTAGAATTCATGAAAAATTGGTTGCTATGAAGCAAGAGAAGGAAGAAATTCTCCAAAGAATGCATGAGATTCAGATGCAGATCCATCAAGCCCAAGAAGCCTTAACCAAGAACATGCATGAAGCAGAGGTAATTCACTCAAATTTGTCTTTAGTTTCCTCTTCAGATAGATGTGTTGGTTCATTTGAAAATCACACTAGAGGTATAGGGTCCAAGTTAAAGTTTTAAATGGGATATGAAGGGAAGGGTTTAGCCAAACATGCACAAGGCATGATTGATCCTATTTTGGTTGAGGAATAACCTAAGAAATTTGGTCTTGGTTATGTTCAATCTAATGGTGAAAACTCCAAAGCCATAAAGGCATGTGAGACAACTTCAAAAAGAAATTTTGTTCCAAGTTATAAATCACAAACATATCAAGTTTTTTTTCAAGTTGATTGCCAGTGTTTGAAGCCTATGTGTCAGCAAGATGTTTGTAACATGAAGATTATGGCGAGCATGAGAGTTCGGATAACTATAAAGACAAGAACAATGATGTTAGTCTTCAAGAGAAAGCTGGAACCTCTACTAGTTCATCTCCTCAAGAAGGTAAAAAGGATGGTTATGCAAAGCAACATGCAAGGTATAGTTCTTCCCATAGTCAAGTTGATTATGTTTATACAAGGCATGAAAATGTTGCATGCTTGAAAGGAGGAAAGAGTTGTTGTGCATATTTTGGTATGTGTAACCATGTTGTCTCAAAATTCTGGAAGAGGATGAAGGCATACAAGAAGCAGTTAAGGCAAAGGCACCTTGCAAAGAAGGTGCATAAGACTTGCGTGCATTTCCAGAAGAGGGGACATGTTGTTTCCCATTCTTGGACATTGCATCCAACTAATCATCCCAAGCATTTGAGGCAAGAGGATAGAAATATTGGAAAAAGTGGAACCAAGGATTCCATCATTGATGTGAGAACAAATGTTTCACATGAAGAATATTTTTAGCAGCAAAAGCTGTCGAGGAAGTGGCTTGGTAAGAAGTGGTTTGACTTCTTGACACAGTAAGACATACACTCATGTGTACATATGCATATTTCAATTATGTATGCATGTTTTCTGTTGTAATCTCACATTTGTTTGAGCCACCTTGGATCGATGATCAAGGAAGCGATGTTTAGCTACCTTCTGTAAATATCTTGCCAGAAATTTATGGGTGAGTGCAAGGAAGACAGTTCTTGACAGGAGCACAAGCGCATCTAGGAAGGGAAGTGTCGACTACCTTCGAGTTGTGATTCAAAGGCACTAGCCATGCAAGGAAAGTGTATGGAGGTTGAAAAGAATAGGGTGATGTACTCTCATCTACTGTACAGATTAGTATATCATTCTTTTGGGGTCCAAAGTATTCCTAATGGGGAGGTGTGACCAGAACTAGATCATGGAGCTAAGTGATAGCTCAAAATTAAAATTGTTCAGAAGTGTGTCAAACCTGAGTGACCAAATATATCTCGTCTTCCTAATTCTGGCACCGTGAACGGTTCAAAAAACTGACACCGTATGAAGAAGCTATCGCAGTTTGAAAGTCCAGTAAACTGCAATTTTTGGACTTTGATCAAGTTTGAGTTAGGTTTGGGAAAATTAAAAAGAGAATATTCTAGGGAATATTCCTAGAATATTCCTAAAAATATTCCTGGAACATTCTTCAAAATATTCCTATAATATTCCTCGGAGTATTCCATTTAGACCAATCAGGTCATGATAAGTGGAAAACTGTCATTGGATAGCGGGTTGACTATTTTAGTTTCAATCAATGAAGTAGTGACACTTGGCTAGCCCTGAGCCCACCACGTGTCCCCGAGACTGTTTAGAAAAAAAAATTGGTCTCTTCTAGGTTCAAACGCGTGACCACCGAGCAAGCACGACAATGCCCTACTGCCTGCCCTATGGGTGTTACTTACCCGTATAAGTTCGGCGGATGTATTTATTATGTAATGTTTTTTGAATTGGGGTTTTGGAGGGGCCCACCCCGAGGGCCAGCCCCTCTGATAATACCGTAGCCCCAAGGCCATGGGCCAAAGCCCTAACAACCAACACACAAACTTTTACCCGACGGTTCTATTAACCCCTGTTACATGCGCCATTTTTGGAGTGTTTTTCTCCAACATTTAACTCGACTGCGGAGAGTTCGAGAACACATGTGCCCACCACTAACCTGGCCTTTTAATGCCACAGATTAAATGGTGTTTAACTGGATATCACCCTTCAATTTTTCTGAAATTTCCCAATTAGCTTCAGTTAACTTAAGTCCCTCCAGTTTTGGTGGAGGATTTTTAGGGGTCATTGGGAAAAATGAGTTTGGGCTCTACCTTGAGCTAGATTCAACCAATTTTGGAGTGCAAATAGTCAATATTGATTATATCTAACATTACAGACTCAATGGAGTGGGTTGCAGAGCCATTAGAGGAATTTTGAGTAGGCTTTTTCTTCACAGAAGTTCTATGGGCGACTAGGGCCACCATGGGCCAACATCAGTTTGAGGCCTAGCCGGGGGAGCTAGATGCCTTATTTAGAAATCCAATAGTCAATTTTGGATGTTTCACATGTTTTGGAACTAATGGTGTGTTTTTCAAAGTCTGTAATGTACTTTTGAAATCGCATATGCTTAAGTGAAGTTCCAGGCGACACCAAGGCCAACACATGCCAACAATAGTTCGGGGCCTAGCCAAGGTAGCTAGAGACCTTATGTAGCAAAAAAATATTCATTTATGACTGTAATGAGAATTATAAATCCATTGATGGAGTTTTCGAAAGTGCTTTAGGACTTCTAGAGGTTGAGAACCCACAAATAATATTTGATTGACTTTAGAGCCAAGGGGTGCCACCAAGTGTTGGAGGCAAAAATTGGAGCAGCCGGAGGCCAATTTCAGCGAACCAATAGTTTATTATGACAATTTTTGGCATTATGAATCTATTGAGGGGATTTTCAGGCCATTTTAATGCCTCTGAAGGTCGAAGAACCACAGGGAATTTTTGGGCAGCCCTGGGCCAACTGTGGAAGGAGGCCTAGATTGGGGATGTAGTGTACTTTTGGAGCAAATGATCAGTCCATTTTGGAGGTATGATATGTGTTAGAGACAGTAGGTGAGGTTTCAGGGGTAGAAAAATAATTTTGAAGGATTTAGTGCCAGAGAGAAGCTCATTGTAGCTCAAGAGCACCGATAGAAAGAATCAAGTCTAAGGGAGCCTAGATCTGTTTTGAGAGTGATGAAAACCATGAAAGGGATATAGATGGTATTATAAACCCATTGGTTCAGTTAAGTAGCCATTGGAGTTGAGTTTTGTAACTTGTAAATTAATTTTTTCCATAATCCCAAAGAGCCAAATAAAGATGACAAGAGATCAAGGAGACGTAGCCCACGATATTCAGGTGAACTCCTAGATTAAATTTTCTGTTATGCGTTGATGTTTATTTTCTGCATTATATGGTTGTTATACATGTTTAATTTCAGAAAAAACAAATAGACTTAAAGAACTTAAACAGTTAACAAACATACACATGTTTCAAGTAAAAATTTCTGCAAAAGTTAAGTACAAGCTAGATATTTTATTTGTTTAACTGAGTGGGAGGTTCTTGAAAAGAATAACAAGTTATCCAACCCATTTTCATATCACTTTCAAAGGATGGAGAGCACCTACATTGATTAAAGAGGGATTGATGGAGCAAATACATTTGTTTTATTTTCATTTTCTCACTTTTTTCTTTTTTTTTCTTTAGGCCTACTAGTTGCATCAATGAGGTTTTCAACTACTAGGTCTACCTAGGTGCCTCAAAGGAGGTTTTCACCTAGGATATTTTATTTTCTCTTATTTTATATTTTTCCAACCCATTGACCGTCTCATTGAGGTTTTAAATCAGCGAGCCAATCTCAGGTGCCTCAAAAGAGGTTTTCACCTGAGATTTTATTCTTTTTTATTCTTTCTCTTTTTCCATTTTTTTAATTTTTTTCTATCTTATTCTACTTTAAAAAACAAAATATATTTCAAGTATAGGAATACTTCCAATGGAGCTATGTGCTCATCAATATGGAATATAAAATTATGTGTACACTTGAAATGCATGATTTTACATGTACTTGATTATGAGAGATGAATTGCTTTGAGATATATTGTATCAACTATTGTTAAAGAAGAGTGTGTTGCTGCAACTTAATGACTTTCTAGAACCATATTTCAATATATTTTTGATGCCCTTGGTTTGCTTGATCATTGGGATCATTCTTCATGTCTTCTTCTACCATGAAATTCAAATCTTCCTCTTTTTGTTGTTTATTCTCTTGAACACATGGAGGATATTATGGTAAAGATGGGGGAACTTTCTCAATATCTAATTTTGATGTTTTCTCTTCATCAAGTGTAACCCCTAATTCTTTTATCTCCTCATTTGAATCTTCTCCTTCTGGATGTTGTCCTTTAATTACATCAAGAGAATCTAATTTTTGCGATACCTTTATTGAACTAATATAAATATAATTTAGATCAAGAGGATGTGCTTGGTAGTATTGTACCTCAGCATTGTAAGTAGGCTGAGATACTTCATTGCATGGGTTTAAAAATGGTGGCACAGTTAGTTGAGTGGGAGTGGATCTATGAGATGGATGTGTTTGAGGTTGTGGTTTTCGTGGAGGTGGATGGTAGGGATAGCATGGAGTTGGGTATGGAGGATATTGAGGAAAATATTGTGGATTTTTCCTATAAGGTTCTTGCCAACCTTGTTGCCAAGTCTGTTTTTGGGGTTGATATGGACAAGATTGCCAAGGAGGGAGCGTGTCCCAATTATTTTGAGATGGATGTGAATAAGCTTAAAATTTTGAAGTAGGTCCTTGCATCATATCAAGTTCAATATGCTACCACGGTCTTCTTGGAACTACATAACATAGCTTTTGTGGTGATTAACTTGCTCCATTGACTTCTTGGTAAGCTTCCTTAAACCTTGGTAATGATGGAAAATATTTAGTAGCATATGATTCTCCATGGATATCACAAATATCAGCATCTTATTTTTTCTCATTTTTCATTATTAACATTTCTACTTCTTCACTTAGATTGCTAAGAGTTTTTGTTTTAAATTTATCAAGAAAATTTCCAAGTTCATCTTGACTTACCAATGTTGATGTTGATTTACTTATTCTTTCCCTTCCTCTTGTGATGCACTTGCATGTTTCACAAATTTCTTGAAATTATAATTGGTATACATATCCTTTACTCATGAGGTCCAGGAGATAAATCCAGTCATCCATAATTTTTCTAAGCAAGAGGGTTTTTAGTGTGTCAAATCCTCAATAATGAAATTTTCCCCTCTTAACATTATACGTAAAACTCTCTACTAGATATTCAAGGCTCTCATCTAAATTTTGATTCATTCTAAATATTTCTTCCTTAAGATCATGGTTTTTATATTTTTCTATAAATATATTTTGATCATTCCATGATATTATTGAATTAGTACCTAAACTTGTGAACCATTTAAGAGCTCTATCCTTCAATGTTACAAGAAAAAATCTCAATTTTTGAATGTGTGATAAGTAGCCATCAGATCTACAAAGTATTTCAAATTCAAAGAGAAAGGTTTCCAGATCCTATGATTTCATAACATGGAAGTTTGGAAGGAGATATGGAGGGATTCTCTTCATATGCACAGTGACATCGGTATCTTAAATGGGAAATCCAAGAGGATCTTCTTCATTATCATCATCTCCATCAATTTATTCTACCTTTTCTGCCACCTCTTCTTCTTATACCTACAAAAGTGGATGGTGATGTGGTTCTTACTATACCATGTGATCAAATCAGGGGCTTGGTGTTGGCAAAATGTTTTTAAATTTTTTTTTGAATAAGAATGCTAATGCAATGCAATTTTCTGTTTTGAAATGAAATATGTGTAATGCAAACTTTTTGTTTTTGGAGAAAGAAAACAAATGAATGAACTAGGGATGAAAACAATGAATACTTTGACACCTCCCTTGAAACGGTGCCAAAAAGTGATGAGCCCGAGTATTGCAACAAGAATGCTACAACTCCCAAGGCTACCAAATTTAATTATCAACCCGAAGTTCGTACAAACTTAAGAGGTATCGACACTATATGTGGAGCATACAATGTGTCCTCCTTTTCTTAATTTGATGTAATGGAGTGAATGTCATAAAATAAAGCCCAAACTAATTGCATAAATTTAAGTGTTTCTATGAAAATAAATTAATCCTAGGAAATAATACAATTTGTAATTGAAATCCTAACAACATGAATTCAAATAAAAATGTCTAATCCACTTTGTGAAAATGAATGTGCTAAGTGGTGCCTACTCTTCCTTAATCATGGATTTAGATACTAGGGGTCATTATTCAAGCCTAAGAGACAAAAACCAACCTTGGGAGAAAATCTGGTCGAGTTTACACATGTTACAAGAGTGCTACAGAAAACTATGTTTTTGCTACAAGAAAGTATGTTTTGGAAATAACTTACCGAATTAATAAGTACAAATCAAATGAAAATGGGATGGGACAATTTTTTTATTAAGTAAGATGTCTTAGGTCTCAATTCCAAGTGGAATTAATCTAAAATACTCTTGTTCACACGTGCTAAAAAATAATAGAAATTTTCTACTCTAAAATATGGAAATTCAAGAACTAGTGAGCTAGTTAATCTATCAAATGTCAGATCTATTAAAGTGAGAATAAAATGCGATAAATTTTTTATTAAATTTAAAATTATGGTGACCAATCCAAGTGCAATAAATTCAAATGGATCTCATTAACCTCTTCTAAAAATTAGCATAAATTTATTACTATTTCGCTACAAGGCATTTCCAGAAATATTATAATTGTGAACTAGTAACCAAATCCAAGTTCATTCTATGGATGAATAATTCTTTTGAACCTGTAAAAAACCTTTAAAATAACTCACTTAAATCATTTAACTCAATCATACAACAAGAAATGAAACAATACTAAATACAAAAATATGCCAAACAGAAATAAGGGATGCATGTGAATAGGAAGTGAAAATAACATAAAGAAATTATGCAAGAGGGATCTGAGGCTCTTAGGATGGCCAAGACCAATGAGGTTCAGATTCCTATGGAAGAAACCAAGCCTTAGAAGAAAAAAAATGCGCCAGTCTTCATGATTCGAATCAATCGAGGTACATCCCTACAAGAAAATAAAGTGGATTTTCGAGAAAACAAGATTTCTCCACAGTAAGACTAAACAATACATGCCCTTGGAGGAAAATTCGAACTGGTATTTATAAAAAATGATGAGGAAGCATTCCTCTTGAAAGGAGGAAGCTCTCCCCTCCAAAATCCCTCAAATATTGGATCAGGTTCCCAACACTAGGAGTTTGCAGTAAATGACAGGGAACACATTCCTATATTTTCTCAATCATCAGAGTTCCAAAATATCTCCATAATTTCTCAATTATTTCATGATATTTTTTTCATTTATCCTCCAGTATTGATCCTCCAGTAGTAGGGAGCAAGTCCCTAAATTATCTCCTTCTCTAAATCTTCATAATCTGCGTAATATTCTCACAATATCCTTCAAAAATAAATAATATTAGGCACAAATATGAAATTATCTATAAACTTTAATAAGAACATATTAAAGCATAAAAAAAAAATATTAATTTTAGAAGGAGAGATTTAATATATCTTTTATGCGCCTAATAACAGTTATATGGGCCTTAATTTATGTCTAATTTAGAATTCCATCAAAAACTGTGGTGCCAACTTGGGACATGATCCAATCCACAAGGAGCTCTTCTTAGCCTTGTTATGAATGTACATATGATGCCCAACCTAAAACTCCTTGAAAAAATTGTTCCTATGTAGATATCTCTTCTGCCTATCCTGTGATGCATTCAAGTTCTTCTTGATCACCTGCATTTCCTATTCTATATCTGCCAACATACCCGGTCCAATTAGTACCTTGTTAATTGAACACTCCAACTGATAGGATTTTTGCAACTCTACCCGTACGTAGCATCAAATGGACTCATCCTCAATTACTCCTGGTACCTGTTTTTGTAGGAGAAATCTAGCAATGGAAGATATTCTTCCCACTTGCGATGTTGATGTGTCAAATACTTCCTCAACATATCCTCTAGTATCATGTTTATCCTCTCTATCGGTGCATATTTCAACATATATTAAGATGTTCTGAAGGCTAACTCAATGCCCAAAACTGAAAATATCTCCTTCCAAAACTGGGAAGTGAAATTTCCATCTCTGTCAGAAACAATATTCTTCAGAACCCCATGCAATCTGACTATGTCTCAGATAAACACTTGTGCTACATCACTAGCTGAGTATGTAGTCTTCAACAGTATGAAATGTGAAACCTTTTTCAACTTTTCCACAAAAACCATCATAGAATCTTGTTGCCTAGCTGTATTTGGAAAACCTGTGATGAAGCCCATGGAAATGACCTCCCATTTCCACTCTTGATCGCAATTGGTTGTTGCAACCCACCTGGATGTTTTCATTATGCCTTAATGATCTGAAAATATAAACATATAGCTACAAAATATGCCACGTCCCTCTTTAGATTCAGCCAATAGTAGAAAATATTCACTCTCATCAAATTCATATGGTAGCATGGGTGACCTGAATATGGTTTCATGTGAAACTCCCTCAATAACGCCTTCATGAGTATGTTTATTTCTGACGCATATATCTTGTCTCAAAATCCGACCAATCCATATTCCGTGAGATGGTAATCTAAATCCTGTACACGTGTACCTATAACTATACCACTTGTACCTGTACCTGTCACAACATTTGTACCTATACCTGTAACAACACTTATACTTGTACTTGTACCACCTGTACATTTACCTTTACCAACACCTATACTTGTAACTTTACCTATACCTGTACCAACACCTATACCTATACTCTGCTGCAACATGTGCACAATATCCATGTATCTATGATCCAGATGACCTGCCTATAAGATCCTATCATGTGATTCTATCCCATAGGATCTCATCGCTAGTAAGTGATTTACATGTACCTTCCTACTAAGAGAATCTGCAACCTTGTTTTCCTTCCCTTTGACATACCTGATCTCAAATTCAAACTCAATGATCGTGCCCAACCATCTAGCCTACTTGAAATTTAGATTCAGTTGGTAAAACAAGTACCTCAACCTAATTTGATCACTCATAAGTACAAACCGCCTGTGCAGAAGATAGTGCCTCGACATCTTCAGTGCATGAATAATCACTGCTAGATCAATATCATGTGGCGAGAAATTCTTCTCGTGTTAATTTAGCTTCTATAACTCATAGCTTACCACCTGTCCATCCTGAATAAGGACCTCACCAAGTCCTCTTTTGCAAGCATATGTGCACACTACAAACTCATTTTTTGGATCTGCAATATTTAACACTATAGCGTGTGAAAACAACTACTTGATATACTTAAAACTAGCCTCACACTCGTCTCTCCAATCAAACTTCTTATCTTTTCTCTGTAATGATGTAATAGGATAGGTAATCTGTGAGAATTTCGTGATGAACCTGCTATATTAGCCTTCCAATCCCATGAATGATCTCACCTCATCTACATTCTTAGGAGCTACCCGCTACATGATGGCCCTTATCTTCTCTGCATCTACTGTATTGTCTTCCCTTAATACAACATGTCCCAAGCAGTGTACCTAAGTCTGAAAGAAAGTACATTTTTTGAGCTTAGCATACAACTCATGCTCTCTCAACAACCTCAATATTCCTGTGAAATCCTCTGCATGCTCTTCATTGTTTTTAGAATACACCAATATATCATCAATGAAAAAAATTACAAACCTGTCCAAGTAAGGACGCAAAACCTAGTTCATCAAACACATGAATGTAGCTAAGGCATTAGTCAAACTGAATGGAAGTAAAACAAACTCAAAATACATGTACTTGGTCCTTAATGTGGTCTTGTGGATTTCCTGCTCTTTGATCTGTACCTGACGATATCCTGATCTCAAGTCGATATTAGAGGACACTACTGCTCCCCTCAGCTGATCAAACAAATCATCGATCCTTAGTAGTGGGTACCTGTTCTTGATAGTCACTTTGTTCAGCTGCATGTATTAAATGCATAGTCTAAGTGTTCCATCCTTCTTCTTCACAAACAACATCGGTGCACCCCATGGCGATATACTTGGCCTAATGTACCCTTTGTCAAACATTTCCTCCAACTATAACTTTAAATCTACCAACTCTGGTTAAATCATCCTATAAGGTGATTTTGATGTTGGAGCTTCCCCTGGTACCAACTTAGTGGAAAATTATACCTCTCTATGTGGTGGCTACTTTGAAATATGTGGTAGAAATACATCCTAAAATTGTTGTAAAACTAGATACCTGTTCAACACCTCCCCATCCTCAATTTCTTTACCTTTATCACTAAATATATAAACTAAAAATTGCACACATAATTTCCTGCGATTATACTTGGCCTGCATAGGTGTCACCATCCTAATTCATGTGGATTTATTATTTCCTTATAATAGTCTTGGTTCCCCATTATCATCCAAGCATTCAACAAAAATTTCACAGGAATATACCTTGGTCCTGTGAAGGTATAACTTGTCCATACCCAATAGCATACTATAGGAACCCAAGGGAAATATTTTCAAGTGCGTTGTTGTAGGCATACCGTTTAACTCAAATGCACAAGCTCTTACCCAATGATTAACTCTTTTATTCGTACATGTTGCCAATTTCACTAACCAAAATTTTACATGCATTTCCTTGTTCAAACCACACTTATCAACGAAATCAGTGCTAACATAGCTATAATTAGATCGAGGATCAATCAAAATAGCAATAACTTGATCACAAAGCTTAATGTCCATCTGGATGATAGAATCCTAGTGATCCGCTTGTCTCCTGTCCACTACTGCATAAATGCGAGGAATGCTCTACCCAATATCCCCAACATTATGTGCCTCATTTGCATTATATATATAAGGCCTACCTACCTAATTCTATGTACAATCCCTCTTAATATTCTCCTCATCGCATGTCCAATACTCCAATTGTCCCATACCACTACCTCCATGTTGATGTTGTGATCTATGTTGTTGTTGTGGCCTATGTCCATGTCCAGCTGCATTAAACTTCTTTTGTGGTCCCACATTTTCTTTTTCATCTGTATTTTGAGGCCTTTCTCTCTTAGGCTACCATTTACCTTTGTCCTTACCTTTCCATCCTTGCTGAGACTAATTTTAATGCTTTAATTGTTCATATAAATAGTCAAATTTCCCAATGACTTCCTCAAGTGATTGAGGGTCATCATATTCAATCCAATATTTAAATTCTAATGGAAAACCACTAACAAATCGTTGAACTTTAGCCTTCTAATCAGTATGATATGGCACATACCTCAATAGCTCCAAGAACTTCATGATGTACCCTCCATCTGTCATAGATCCCATTCTTAGCTCATATAACTCTGTGGCCTTACTGTCATAATACCTCTATGATGAGCACTTGTTCCTGAAAATCTTCTTGAACTCATGCCAACTCAAGCCCTTTGTTCTGATGTCTTTGGGCCACTTCACATATTTCAACCATATGTCTCCTTTACTTTTCAAACAGAAGATAGCAATTTTGGCCTTCATGTTATTAGTCTACTCATGCAGCTCAAAGAATTTTTTCATACCAAGTATTCAAGCCTCCGCATCTTTGGTTTCTTCAAGTATCCATCAAAAGTAGGTGGTTTGGATTCCATAAATTGATCTAAAAAGTATACTCTGTCAATCCTTCTATAAGGATGGTACTGATAATGATCACGCTGTTTATCTGAACCAGAACTGGAATGATACAAGTACCCATCACCCCACCTATCCCGAGTATCCAACAACCTTCCATCTCTCACTGTATCTGATCTATCAGACCTGTGTCTACTAGGGGACCCACTGCCATATGACTGATTGGTTCTATCCTCATGTCCATAACTGATAGGTAATGGCCCTTTTTTCTGCAAATTTGACAAGATCTGAAGAAGTATTACATTCACCTCTACTTGTTTCTCTTGTGCTTGTATGATCTTGTCATTGTCTACCTTACAGCTCCTTATTTCTTCCTTTAGGATTCTTAATGTGTATTACAAATCAGAATAGTGAACGATTGCTACTCATATTTATTATAGGGAGAGTCATTGTAGTATACCACATTTCTATCCACGTTTATCTTTCTTCCTACCAAGCATAATATGTCAGATAACAAAAATAGCAATAAACCAACATACCTTAGTGTAATTTTGGGAGAATACTTCCTACAAGATCAACCAATAAACGTAATACATGTATAGGTATAATCACGACAGCATGTAAAAATATATTGTCTAGGCATATAAACATATAAATGTCATTATTGTTTGATTCTAGTCATCCATGCATGACCATACCAGATTAACACTAATTCAAACTTGACCATACATAATCACAAGCATGAACCACTCATGAACATAAAAAACATATATCCTAGAATGACCGACCCATGCACATTCATCATATAGCACTGAACATGCAACCATACACATACAATACACAAGCATGACCCATTTAAGACCTAATCATTAACAATAAATGCACATAGAATATGTACAACATGTAAACAAGAGTGCGTGTACAATACATGAAAAAGAACAACACACCATCAATCACATACGCATGACAACATGTTGATGACGACACCATAAGCACTTCCATGGTGACACCACTACCACCATGGCCAACACAACAAGGATGAGAAAACCACATACAACATAGGTATGAAACACATAAGAAATCAACACAAAAGCATGACGAACACACCACCCATCAGGTCCAAAAGTTGAACCATGCTCTGATACCACTCTGTCACACCCTCTTCCCAAATATATTCAAGTAAGTAACCAATCGGGCTAAAAATGTGACAAGAGGCTACTAATATGATATTAAACCTCCTAGATGACCTTAAGGAAGTGGAACCGATGAAAACACCAAAAACACACCTTATATTGCATCGCTGACATCCCCAGGTGATAACCCAACCTTCCAGGGCCCTCTTCCCTGAAGGGGAACTGAGTTTCAACCACTTTGAGGCTGAACCGAAATATTTTAAGGGAAATTTAGTGGCTATAGACCCTATATCTACGTGCTAGCCTTGTCTAGGTAGTGGCTAAGGCCCAAAAAATGAATTTTCTGCCTGTACCTCTAGGATGTGTGCCACATTTTCAAACCCTAAGCCCAGGTCACTGCCCAGAACTTCTTGTAACTTTAGGAGAGGGTAATTAGCATTAATACAAACATATGGAATAAATAACATCAACCAGAGCTCATCCAACCCACCCATCCATGACAAACTTTTCGTCAAACATGTAAAAAAAATAACATCTATAAGCATAAACAACAGATTTAAACCAAGGGGTCTCTTTCTTATCTGAGAATGGATAAGAAGCATTTCTCCCCCACATCATAACATATCATACAATTAATTTCACCATAGATACATGGGATAATAATTTAGATTAAAAAACATGAATAAAACCATACATCATCATTGATCGAATACTTGCTTATAACCAGCAAATTAAAAACAGAGATACCATGAAAACAATAGCAATGAAATCCATACATCAAATAGTATATTTGCATACCAAATACCAGATAAATGATCTCTTCATTATTGAATGTAAAAACCAACCGAATATGGGACTTCCATGTTCCACCCAACCATAGATTGGCTGAGCCAAATCTACTTCAGCCAATCACCCCCATGCCATATTCCAAGCATGAATTTTGGAACTAAACCGAAAGAACCAACCAGGGCATCCGAAGGCTAAACCACCTCACCCTCATCAATAAACATGTCATAACCAGCTTTTCCATAATCTATGATCACTATGCCAACACAAGCATGGATATCACCAGATTCTCTCTGCCTACATTGTGAGGAATTTTCATGTCTCCTACTCTCTCACGGTTTACCACAACCCATAGTCATAATTAGAGGTCACTAGGCCCTAAACCGAGACATACTCTCCAGGATTTTACTACAATCCCAACTCAGGATTACTAGGACTGAAATGGGGAGTAAACCGCCTCTTGGCATTAATGTATATCCCTCCATTCATTGATCAAGTATTTTTAGGCCCACCGAGGAAAAAAAATCTTGGCTTTACTGCAGGGGCACAGTCTAGCTCAGGGGTTACTAGGCCAGTGGCTTTACCATGATCGAAAGTCTAGCTCAGGGACAACTATTCCATGTGATATATCAATTCAAAGATCCACCCCACTCAGCTTTGAATCCATCTAGAAATCCAGCTAAACCAAACATGATAACACCACAACACCATGGCTATCTGGAAATGGAAAGGATAGGCTAAATATACTATCACACCTGGAAAAACCCATGCCAAGATAGCAAATAACCACATGCAATACCATGCATGCCAAATCTACCAGGAAAATACACATACAAATTGATACCTACCAAGAATCTCGTTGTAGTTGCATGATTCCTGCTCATCCTTTTTCCCTCTTTCTTGCTTCTCTTCCTCAAATTCCAAAGTGCTCCAAAAACTGTAAGTGTCCAATAATGATAGAGAGAGCGAGATATAATAATGAGAGATCTCCAAAAATTTGCTGACAAAAGATACCAACTGATCCTTAGAATCCTTTTTATAGAATAGGCCTCTACTTTCTTTATTTTCCATTATTTTCCTTTAATTTACTCCTTACATGCAACCTATGACCTTTTACCTCCATTTTCTCCTAATTTCAATAATTTTCATAAATAAATGAGCCCAAAAATACTTGTTTCCTCTGTAATGCCTTATACATAGCCTTTCCCAATTTTATTAGCCATAAAAAACCAAATCAACACACCCTAGGATGTTTTTACCAGCGTTCATCTTGGAATAAGTGTCCTATCAACCGTGGTTATTGTTTTTTACATTTATTACATGGAATTTTCACCAGGGTTGTTACAATTTTTTTTAATGGTATAGTGTATACTAATTGTTAACATGCATGAATGACACATATATCACCCCATAGATACCTAAGGGTGGATCTCCTTATGACCGACAGGGAATAGTGAGAGTGGTAGAGACACTAGTGTCCCGAGAGGAGATAAAGGAGGAAGAAGACTTGAACAACAACAAGCGAAGGAAAGTGCATCAGAGCTTGGAGGGGTTTGTGATGGGGGTGTCGTTGACATGACTGGATGAGATTCTGAGGCATATGAAATGTCACATTCTTGGTGTGTCTATGAGGATGGGGAAGCTTCTTCACGAAATGGTCGAGACGGAAGTGTGTTATCGAGCACACCATGACTCAGAAGATGAGTAGTGATAAGTTTCCACTATGTACTCCCTGCGAAAAATTGTGTATATGGATATTAGTGGCTTATGAGCTTGGGCCTATGAGCCCAAATTTCACACTATACCAGTTTTTTATATTATGATGAGGATGTGTGCAAACTATATTATACATATATACATATTTGTTTCAGTATTTTTCTTATGGATGTCTGAATGATATACAATGATCCTATATTTTTTATTTATATACATGCATGTTGAGCTATATTGATTATAGATCTGACAAATTCCATTCCAAAACATAATTAGCTAATGAATCAACCAACATATTATAATTCATATGGGCGTGTTGATAAAAAAATGTAATCAAATAAATGTTCAACCAGACATACTGTTAAGAAATGACGAAATAAGACATGATGCTTAACATTATAAACATGATTTAACTATGATTCCATGAGCTGGGAATCTAGATTGACCATCAAATAATGGATTCCTAGATTTATGACCTAATTTAGGAGTTCAACAAAGACACTATATTTTTCAACATTGTTGGTGGTAGGGCAAAGAAATATGCCCCCTGAACTCAAAATTTTGTTATTCGGTGAAAATAACACTCAAATAGCGAAAGAAATGTTATAGGAACTAGAACTAGCACCATTATAATAGCCAACATAGATCGAAGAGGATACAAGAATATGCAAACCAAGGAACAAAAATAATAAGCAACAAACGAAAATGTGAAACACGTGTTAAAACTAAAAATAAATAATAGGGCATATATCTGTACAACGAATTATTCCCAAAATACTAGACACAGTATGGCCATAAGAGTAACCTGATGGGGGGCTTTGTGATGATGTACCCATCAGGATCCAGAGTCTCTAGACAAGCATAAGATATAAATTTTACATAGATGTGATGAACACCATTTTTTTTTATGATGGGAATGATGTTATAAACCTATGTGGGGGACACATGGCACTAGATTGCATTCCATGAATGTGTGAGAATTTGTGGATTAAGGCAAAGAATTAATTCAAGTAAAGGTGGAAGAATGTCACAGATATAGAGTGGTATCAAGAGAAATCTAATCATGATCATAGTTTACTCTTATCACAAAATCATCTGCAAGTATATGATTATGAGTGTTTATAGGGGTATCGAAATAAAAGTATGCAAGAGCACATCATGGGTGATATTAGGATATTTTTCCAAATAGATATTGTATGAATAATCAATGATAAGTAAGTCACCATTCCATGGCTTCAACCAGAGGGAATCCTCATAAGATAGATCAAATATTAGGATGTCTTCCTCGACGTCACAATATTAAGTACAAAAACAAGAATGACTGATGGACAAAGGGAAAGAATCACACCCAACATCATGGGGATGTATTAATGGGACGATTGATGGGTAAAGACACCCATCATGATCAAAAGAGAAAGGAGAACTATGTTTGATATCTTGGGAAGAACTTGACTCGAAGAGAGCTAAAGCCATGTCATGAAACAAGTAAAAATCCCACCAATGAAGACTTGATCTAAGGTTCAATAAAATTGTACACATCAGATTCAATAGAGGAATAAGCAACTTCAACATCACGGGAAAAACTTGTGTCATGTTTGAAAGAAGTCATTTCACCAAATCCACCTGTCTCAAAAAGAAAAATCTATCGAAGGATCAGTAGATCCATCATAATCATATGAGATGGAGGTGATCATATTAATGCCATTCGTTGGCCAACACAATCAAGAGGAAGGAGCATTAATTTTCCCATCAAGGAGAAGTATCTGAAAATTCCTTCCCCCATACTCTCCATGATATGTGAAGAATCACTTACAAATGGGACCGATTAACTATCATGAAATCGAATATCGGACTTGCAAAATTCTAGCTAGTTGATAGTGACTATTTTACCCTCATGGAAGAATATCACAACATGGAATATTGATGGCACAATAGTGGTCATAGCATAGAACCAATTTCCTTGAAGCAAGATATTATAATCTAACATTGCATTGATTACCTCGACCACAATTGAGATCGTTTTTCCTCCTAACTCGATAAGAAAAGCTAAAAACAACCCTTGAGGATACATGGTGTGCCCATCAAAGGTATTCTGCATTGATATTGGTGTAGACAAAGTGGGATAACCTAGATATTTGCAATACTTTCACGACATTATATAATTTGACGCAACCTCTTCCATGACTTTCATATGAATGTGTTGTCTGAAAACATTGACCATTATCTGGAAGGCCAAATGATGTGGAATATGGGGTTTCCATACTAATGGATCGAAGGTCATAATTTTTGAGTTTGAGGGATCCATCCCACTCATAGAAAACAATAGTGCCTTGTGGTTCATTCAGAAACTTTTTAACACTTCTAAGGCAAACATGATGGTTGGATCTTGGAAAAAATCCTCAAAAATACTATAATTGTGAGTAGCCTTCACATTGAGATTGTGTGCAGTATTTCAAAGGGAACCTTTAGGTAGGTGTGGCACAATGTTTAGTGATGGTTTATAGAAATGAAGTTGACCATCAGGTACATGTTATTACGTAGAATTACCACTCTCATAGTTCTTGTAACTATGAGCTATCGTTTGTGAATGGATATCTGATTTTACCATAAACATATCTTGTGTTGAAGGGAATTCATTAGAATAGTTTCCACCACTCCCCCCTTGTTGAGGTGGTGGGAGATTTGCAACCATGTTTCTTTTTCTAGGCTGGAAATGGATTTTCAAGATAATAGGTTGATGAGCAGGTTGTTGTGAGAAATATAGATGAATCTCATCCATCAAAGGGCGTGCTTGAGTAACATGATAATCCCCATAAATATTGTATGGAAAGTGTTTCGTTTTATAATTATCTATGGTATCAATACTAGTGTTATATTAGGTTGGTGATGCCCCCTGTTCCTTGGATAAATTCTTCAACTTATTCTATTTTTTTTCCATCCTGGTTGCTAAGGGTTCTTATTCGAGGTGGATTGAACAACATTTACTTTGGAGGGAGGAACAAAGGCATAAGGAGTTTGATTAGTGGGATGAACAATCCGGCCACTAGAAGAGATGTTTAGTTGGCCCATCAAAGAGGCTAGTTATCCTATGGTTCTAAATGATATGTATCTCATCACTCCGTCGGCAAGGGTTATTGGTTGCTTAGTTGATGGACTAGTCAATGGACAAACATCATTTTTAATGCGTTGATACAAGGTGTTTGTTGTTGCTTCTACAACACACTCCAAATTTTTGGCCTACATCCAATTTCAGAGACTACTTTGTCTTTGCATATTGTCATCACAAGCATTTAGTGTCATCGCATATGTTTTTTCTAAGTATTATTGTTCCTTTTTTACGAAAAAAGAAGTGTCCTCTTATAAATAAGGCAGGTATCTCACATTGCACAAGTGTGGTTCTAGTTTTTTTCAAGGGATTGTCTTTGTTTTAATGATATTTCCTTACCATGAAAATATGTATCACACTCATTTCCATAATATTAAGCATTGTCACACAAGTGTCGTCACTATTGTTGCAAAGTGTATCTTTGGTGTCGCACTTACTGTAAGTCTGTTATGAAACCAACTCCAAAAAAGGAAGAAACAAGAGATCAACGCATTAGAAATCAGCCAATTTGAGGGGGAAGCCTCCAATAAATTACATAAATCAATGATTCTTGGATGATACAAATGACCAAAACCTCCTTCTATATATAGGAGTCCATGGGGCCACAATATAATCCTAGCCGACCTAACAGTAATAATGTAAGGGCACAATAATAACAATATTGGAGTTACATGGGTACATCAATAATAATAAGGGGGCTACACTAATAACAATAAGGGACTAAACTAGTAATTTCGAGATGTAACATTCCCCTCCCCTTAAAAAAAGTGTTTTCCTCAATGCTTAAGTAGCTCTGGGTGCTTCTGTATAAAATTATCATCCTCCCACGTAGAATCTTCAGTGGGTAAGTTCTTCCACTTGATGAGATACTCTGAAATTGTTCGATTTCATAGCTGTCGAGTTGTTGTTTCTGTGACTGCTTCAGGTTCCAATATGATTTTTCCTTCTGCATAAAGTTCTACCAATTTTGTTTGAACTGGAAGATTTTCACCTATTACCTTCTTTAAGCATGAAACATGGAAAACTAGATGCACTCGCAAAGAAGCAGGAAGCTCCAATTTGTATGCCATAGTACCAATATTCTACAACACCTTGTAAGGACCATAGTACTTTGGTGATAATTTATTATCCTTATTAGCTTGCTTGAGTGAAATTTTTTTGTATGGTTGTAGCTGTAAAAATACCCAGTCTCCTACATCAAAACTTCTCTCATTGCGATGTTGATCTGCCTGTTGTTTCATTTGATTTTGTGCCAAATTTAGGTTATCCTTAAAGCGTCGGATAACTTCTTGTTGATGCTCGATGTGATCTTCCACTGCTTGAACCTTATAATTTTCTCTTAAATATGATGTGATGGATGGTGGATGAATTCATAAAGTGCCATAAATTGGGTCATTTTTGCTGCAGTATGGAAGGAAGTGTTATACCACCATTCAGCTAGAGGTAATCACTTCACCCATTGTGTTTGTTTATCATATAAAAAACAACGAAGATATCCTTCCAAAAATTTATTCACTATCTCATTTTGACCATTGGATTGAGGATGATAAGATGAGCTATGAGCTAATTGAGTACCCAAACAAGAAAATAACTCCTTCCAAAAATTTCTAGAAAAAATGGCATCTTTGTCGCTCACAATAATCTTTGGGTTTCCATGTAGCTTTTGAATTGTGTGCATAAATGTAGTAGCAAATATACTTGCTTTAAATGGATGAGATAATGGACAAAAGTGTGCATACTTGGTAAGCCTATGAACTACCACCATGATGACATTATTTTCTTCGGACTTAGGTAAACTTGTGATAAAATACATTGAAATCTCCTCCCAGCGTTGACTTGGAATGGATAAAGGTTGTAGAAGACCCGGGGTCTTAATTGTTTCAACTTTATTTTGCTGGAAAACCAAACATTCCGCCACAAACTTTTGAATATCACATTTAAGGCCATCTGAAAAAGAATTCTTTCTTCAACATTTGGTAATTTTTTAAAAATATTGAGTGTCCTCCTAAAGGAGAAGTGTGCAATTCCACAAGAATATTTTGTTTTAGTTGGGAATTATTAAAAATATATAAGCGATCTTTGTACCATAAGGAATAATTTTTCCAACTAAATGTATCAGATGTACTAAGATATTTTTGCAACTTTTGAATGAGTTTCCCCACTTCTTGGTCCTTCTTCCATTCATTCTTTCTTCGGTTATCCAATCTGGTTTGATAATAGAAATGGCACAAAGCAATGCTTCCACCTCTTCATTCTTTCTTGTGACTGCATCTGCAACAACATTTAGCTTCCTTTTTTTGTAGATTATTTCAAAGTCATAAATAAAAATATTTGTGACCCATTTTTGCTGCTCTTCTGAAGATAGTCTATGTTCCAAAAAGTGTTTAATACTATCATGATAATTTTTTATCTTGAAGTGTTTTCCCATTAGGTAAGGTTGTCATTTATTTAGTGCGTGTAGTATTGCTAACATTTCTTTCTCATAAATAGCTTTCTGTAAATACTTTCCTTTGATTGGACGGCTTTCAAAAGAAATGGGTCTTCCTTCTTGCATTAAAATAGCACCAATTCCATTTCCTGAGGCATCACATTCTACAATAAAGTTTTTTGTGAAGTTTGGCATATCTAAGACCGGTGCTAGGCACACTGCCTCTTTAAGATGCTCAAAGGCCTTAGTTGCTTTAGGAGTCCATGAAAATGCATCTTTCTTCAATAATGTTGTTAGAGGTGCTGCTATTCTCCCATAATTCTCAAAAAACTTGCAATAATTCCCTGTTAACCCGAGAAATCCTCGCCACTACTTTATGTTTGTGGGGACTTTCCATTCGTTAATGGCTTTAATTTTGTTATGGTCTACCTTAACACCCTCATGAGATAAAATATGACCCATATATTCCATCTCTTGTACTCCAAAGAAACATTTGGATATTTTTTTCATATAATTGTTTCTCCTACAATAGTTTGAGCACCCTATCAACATGTTCAACATGATCGTTCCAAGACCTATTGTAGATTAGTATATCATCAAAAAATACTAGCACAAATTTTCTAAGGGTGGGTTGAACCCTTTAAATGTAGAAGGTGCATTTCTAAGGCAAAAAGGCATGACCAAAAATTCATAATGACCCTCATGAGTTTGAAATGTTGTTTTCGGAATATCTTCAGTCTTCATTCTAATTTGATGATATCTTGAACAAAGATCCAACTTGGTAAAATAAATTGCTCCAAGTAATTCATCCAATAATTCATCAATCACAGGAATGGGAAATTTATCTTTAATGGTGAGCTTATTGAGCTCCCTATAATCCAGACACATGCGCCATGATCTATTCTTCTTGTGCACCAATACTACTGGAGCAGAGAAAAAACTTTCACTACGTTGATTTATACCAGCCTCTAACATTTATGCAGTCATACGTTCAATTTCGCTCTTTTGGACATAAGGATATATATAAGGCCTGATGTTTGGAGGAACACTTCCTGGAATCAAATGAATAGCATGATCATTATCACGAATAGGTGGGAGTCCTTTAGGAGTTTCAAACACCTTGGAATGATTGTCCAAGACTTTTTGGAGATCTACAGAAGTAGATGATTTTGATGTTGGAAATTATAGTGAGCATAATTGTGCAATTACACCTCGTTTTTCTTTATTCAGAAACTTTGTCATGAAATTACAGATTATTGTCTTTCTCGACTTCCCTATGGCACCCTGTAATTCGACTTCCTTTCTTTCTTAAATAAATTTCAAGAAAAGTTTTTGAAAATTAAAAGCTACCGTCCCCAAAGATTCTAACCATTATACTTCTAGTACAACATCAGCACCTCCCATTGGAATGGAAAGAATTGGACTATTCAATACATATTCCCCCACAATTAGCTTGATATTATGGCATTTTCTAGAGCAGTTTATAGTTCCTCCATTTTAAACCATCACTTGACATTCTGGTGCTAGGTATAGGAAACAATTCAATTCCTTGGCTACCTTACAATGAATAAAATTATGGGTACTACCCGAATCAAACAACACTATCACCTTTTTCTTCTTGATATGTCCTTCTATCTTGAGATTTTGAGGAGTGGTAATTCATGCCAATGCATTACCTGATATGGTCGGACTCATTTCTTCCACTAATAGGGTTGGTTCCTGGTGTATATCCTCTTCTTTTGAATATTCTTGTTCATTTTCTTCTTCCTCTTCACAATCTATGTAAAATAATTTCTTCTCAGCACACTTATGAGCTTTAGTGTATTTGATATCACAACTGTAGCAAATTCCTTTTGCTCTTCTTTCTTCCAATTGTTGTGGTGTCAACCTTGTAGGTTGTGGAAGTCTAGAAGTAGCAACACTTCCATATTTATATATGTGAGTGGTAGGCTTCCTTGTCGCCATAATTTTACATTCAATTTTTCTTGCCAACCTGAATGCCAATGAATCAGGTTCCCAAATGAAAACTTCATGTTGGATGTTATCCTTTAAAGTCCCTATGAAGACATCAATCATGTGTTATTCTGGAATATCAGTTACCCTTATATTCAATCTCTGGAAGTCCTCAATGTGCTCCACCACTGAACCCTTTTGTTTGAAATAATTTATCAATTGGCTAAAGAAGGTGTTGCTTTTTGTATCCTAATAATCTGCTATCATTTCCTCGATAAAAGTTGACCAAGTGAAAAAAAAAATTACGAGATAAAAGCCATTGATACCATACAAATGTATTTTCTTCTAAATGTAAAGTTGCAACGCGTACCTTTTGTGTGTTTTGCACATTATTGAGATCAAAATATTGCTCCATCTGTAGTATCCATGTTACGAGATCCTTTCCATCAAACTTCCTCATATCCATATTTGGAATATGGTGGTTCTTCCATCCAACATTAGAGTTTATGAAATCACGCTTAACATTTATTTTATTCTCATCATGAGTTTACTCTACTATATTTTCACCATTAGGAAACATTTCTTATATCAAATTTTCCAAACCTTCGATGTCTACTTTTAGATCATTCTTCATGTTCTCCATGTTCTCTTTCATTTTTCCATCGATATTAGCTTCCATGTCATCCATATTAGCTTCCATGTCAACTTCCATGCCATCCATCTTAGCTTCTAAACCATTCATATTAGCTTCCACGCCTTTCTTCAAACCATCCATCTTAGTTTCCATGCATTTCTTCAAAACTTCCATTTCATTTTTTGTTGCTCTTTCCGATAGAAAAATTTGGTGCACTTGCTCTTGTAATTTATATATCGCGTGTTACATTTCTTCATCTTCATGAGTCATAGTAGAGCCTTCTGAAGGCTTAATGGGTGTTGAATTCTTTTTTGGAGGAATTTTAGAACCCAATACTGATATCTATTCTTCAATATTCTCTTGGAATAAATTCAAACTAATTTGTTTAAATGAGACTTATGTAATTCAAAAAAAATACAAACCTTTTTCTTGCTTTTGAGGAGCTTGATATTGAAACTAAATTATCTCTGTGATTTCAGATCTTCAATATCTAAAATTTGGCCCTATAGTAGCCCTCTTAATCTTCTTTCAAATTATAGAGTTCTAACCCTATTTGGGTTCTTCAAGTCAAAGTTATGCCAAATCTCCCACAATGACCTAATTATGGAATAGTTTAGTACAACGACATTTTACTGCGTGCCACATGTCACTGTTTCCTCCTTTGGCTCTAAAATTGATATAGAGAAAACAACAGTCTGTGCACTTGCGGCCACTTTTTACAGAATTCCAATCCAATGCTCAGAGAGAGAGTTATGATGATTTTCCCACGGTCACCTCTTTGAGATGAAATTTGGGAGCCTGAAAAATCCCTAACTTCCACAGACCCTATCTCTGAAAATATTGTGAATCAAGCTCTAAAATTTTTCCATGACGTTCCTCAGGATTACGGCTTTTCTTTGTAAAAATTTCCGCTTCTGAACCCTCGTAGAAAAATTTTAATAGCGAAAACGCCACAATTACTTGTTTAGATTAAATTCAGGAGCCTGCAAAAATCCCTAACTTGCACACATCGTATCTCAAAAAATGTTGCGAACCAAGATCTGAAATTTTTCCACGACATTCCTCAGGATTTCAAATTCAATCTATAAAAATTTCAACTTCTGAATCTTAGTATAAAAAACGTTATAGCGAAAATGCCACGATGACCTATTTGGAGCAGAGAAACCCTAGAATCCAAAGTTTTGATACCAAATGTTATGAAACCAACTCGAAAAATAGAAGAAAAGAGAGATCAACGCCTTAGAAATCAGCTACTTCGAGGGGGAACACTCCAATACATTACATAAATGAACAATTCTTGGATGATACAAACGACCAAAACCTCCTTCTATATATAGGAATCCATGGGGCCACAATATAATCTTAGCTGACATAACAATAATAATTTAAGGGCATAATAATAACAATATTGTGTTATAAAGGTACAATAATAACAATAAGAGGGCTACACTAATAATAGTAAGGGAATAAACTAGTAATATAGGGACCTAACAAGGTCGTCGCAAATTTGTCACATTGAGAAAAAGTATGTTCTTCATGTGTTTTTAGTATTCCATGTTGTGTCATCAAGTGATCTAACTGTGTGATCATGTTCAAGTATTTCTTTTTCCCAACTCCATCTCATTGATCCAAAACTTAGTCAAACCTAGGAAAACTCCCCAACCTGGCCACTCATCCTCACTCATCCATCCTGAACTATGCATTTCAAATTCTCATTCCTCAAGCAGCAACCTTTCCTCTTGAAAATATGCAATGCGCAGTCTCTGCCTTCCAGAACTGCCCACTATTCAATCTCGGTGCTCAATCCCAACCCCTAAGCTCCAAAAATATGCAATCGTTATTTGTAGCCTGCCTAAACTGTGCATTGTGTAGTCTCATTCCTCAATCCTTGGCCTTGACCTCCTAAATGATGCAAGTATGCATTCACTTGGCATGTTCTCCTTCTGGGACTGTGAAGTAGGAAAACTCAATGCTTAATCCCTATACCTATAACCTTTAATCTCTCAACTATGTAGTTGACATGACCATCCCAGCCTGAAATATGCATGTTCGGTATTAAGGCTCAGTCCTTGACCCTGACATCCTCAGTTGTGCAACTACACAATCCCTTAGCCTCATTCCCAACCTATTTCCCGGTTCCATCTCAGTTAATGGATTGTTATGCATCATGTTAGAAAAGGGGTTTTATGGACTAATTTTGTCTTTTCATGAGTGGATTTTAGTTCTAGGTGTTCGATCATGCTATAATACGATTAGGATTAAGAGGATGAAGGAGGATACCACGCTAGAAGAAACTTTCAAGGCAACGAGAACAAGTTAAGAAAGAAACAGAAGACAAAGGAACATATGTTGTGACAAAAATTGGGGATCAAAGATAAAATTGGAGACCCCTTATCCTCAAGCCATATGGAGGAAGAGGAAGACCATGTTCCATCTATCATAAAGACACAAAGAAAGCAACAACAAAGAGTGGCTTGAAATTTTCATGTCATCATGCAGTCCATGTTAGTAGTGTCATGTCATGTCATGTCATGAGTCACCATGTGCCATGGTGCAGGGGTAACCCCGCTTCACCCACATTCCCAGTAATTCCAATATTTCACTTAACTTGTGTGTAAATGCATCTCGAAATTTCATTGCCCAATAATTTTCCAATCCGGGCAATCGCCCACTTGTCTTTAATTCCACGCTGGCAAATTCAATTAAATAAACAAGTCTGGTTTATTTTAATATCTAAATTCAAAGGATTTAGATATTAATTCCATACTCCTGTATAATTATAAACCGACAATCTCTTATATGGACATATGCGCTAACTTCGCATTACAACCCTCATACGCAACATAATAGTTGACTATTGAACCATATAATTTAACCCTCTGTAAACACATGTAGTAGACCCAAATAATAAGGCTTCCACGCTATGCGTATTAAACCTTCGGTCTTTTAACTACACATATAATTCATGTGGTACCCACTTGGCAAATTTAAACATTATATGAAACATTTTTGTATATATTCCCTCGGACCTCATAAAGCGTCGAATAACATTAATGAACCAAATTCATATACATATGACTCCGCCGGGGTCCACAATTCAATCAAACGAACGCATACACCGTACCTTGCTTAACCTCCTGGCTCTTTCATTAAACCTCGGGCAAGTTCAACACACGATATACGTTCGATATTGAGCCTCTAGATCGACGACTTGTATTAATTTCGCTCCACGTCTTCAGTCGGGGTATAACGCGTGAAGGCGCACTTTAAAGGGCGGTTTTGGACGGGTCACTTCGCCACGTGTTTAACTCTGAATGGAATCGCTCTGATTCCACAAATACCGCCTGCTCCGGAAAAGGGGTGCGAAATGGCAGGGTGGTTTTCGGTAATCCACATTCACTGTTCATCTGGTCGTGGTTCCACTTCCTCACGCAAGGTTCCGTTCTCGTCCTTTTTCTCCGGGTTCTATTCCTTTTTCTCGGTTCGTCTATTCTCATACAGTGCACACCCAATCGCTTATTCACATAGAGTATGATTCACTGTATTCGAAGGGAACAGGGGATTCGTACAGAACCAATCCCACAGGGTTCTTTACTGCACAATCGCCACACAATCGCTCCTCAAGAACTCATGTGTTCACACAGGAGTTAATTCGACCATTACACAATAATATTAATTCTATGTCTCATGCATGGAGATTCGCACTATCCATAATTACAGGGAATAATCGACAAATGCACAATACGCAAGGTATTCCTCACACAGGGTTTTGACAGCAAATGCACAGTTACACTGAGATAATTTCCTCATATAATCTGACTAAGAGGGCATAAGTCACACACGGGATTTATAAAAAATTCTTCATAAACAGATATATATATACACAGGTGATAAATCTCAAAACATGTTCTTACAGTTCCATGACAGGCCAGATATTCAACTCAATGGCCATTATTCTCCTATTCTGTTACTGAAGAGGTCCTCTGCCTCTCTCCAGCTCTCGGACTCTCTTTTTTTCTCCTCCTCTAACCTCTTCAGGGTTACATTTATATAAACAGTTCGCAACCCTTAGCATTCCAATTCCTGAACCTGGACTCAATAACTGAATTAATCCTAAACTGACTCTTTGTATTCCTATCTCCACCAACTTCTCATGTTCTCAAAATATCTTGAGAACAAATACAATTTCCTACCAAAATATGTTGTGTAACCAGCTTCAAAAATAGAAGAAAAGAGATATCAACGCCTTAGAAATAAGCCACTTCGAGGGGGCAACCTCCAATACATTACATAAATGCACAATTCTTGGATGATACAAATGTCAAAACCTCCTTTCTATATATAGGAGTCCATGGGGCCACAATGTAATCCTAGTGGGCCACAATGTAATCCTAGCCGACCTAACAATAATAATGTAAGGGCACAATAGTAACAATATGGGGGTTACAGGTGTAGAATGATAACAATAAGGGGGGCTACACTAACATAATAAGGGGCTACACTATTAATATAGGGGCTTAACATGCCCCTCTCCTTCAAACAAGTGTTGTCCTCAACGCTTGATTATTTCTTGATGCTTCTGTATAAAATTCTCATCGTCCCATGTGGAATCTTCTACAGGAAAGTTCTTCCACTTGCTGATATAATTTGAAATTGATTGTACTTTTCAAGTTCTTGTTTCTATGACTACTTCAGAACTTCTTTCGATGTGATGTTGATATTCATGTTGTTTCATTAGATTCTGCACCAAAGTTAGGTTATCCTTTGAGAGTTGGAGAACTTGTTGTTGATGCTCAATGTCATCTTCCACTAATTTATCATCCATATTAGCTATTATTTTATCCTTCAAACCATGCAACTTAGCCTCCATTTCTTCTTTTAAACCATCTATTTCAGCTTCAGTTGCTCTTCGTAAGATCGAAATTTGTTGCACTTGGTACCGTAATTTTGATATCTCATACTGCAATTCTTCCACTTCATGCATCATAGTATAGATTTCTGAGGACTTAATGGGTGTTGAATTCTTTTTAGGAGACATTTCAGAACGCAATACTAAAATATATGCTCAATAGGCCCTTGGAATCACTTCAAACTGATTTTTCAAACAAGGTTTATGCAATTCGGGAAAAACAATACACACCTTTTACTTGCTTTTGAGGAGCTCGATATTGAAATTGTATTATCTCCGTGATTGCGGCTCTTCAATATCTGAAATTCCGCACTGAAGTAGCCCTCTGAATTCTCTTTTGAATGGCACAAGTATGACTTGATTTGGATTCTCCAAGACAAAGTTGTGTCCAATCTCCCACAATGACCTAATTATGGACTGGTTCAGTAGAGCGAAATTGTACGACTTGCCACGTCTCACTGTTTCTTCCTTTGTCTTTGAAATTGATAGCTAATAAACTACAGTCTGTGCACTTGCAAGCACTTTTTACGGCACTCAAATCCACTACCCAGAGAGAGAGTTATTGAACTTTTCCCACGATCACCTCTTTGAGATGCAATTCAGGAGCCTGAAAAAGCACTACCTTCCACAGATCATATCTCCAAAAATATTGCGAACCAAGCTCTGAAATTTTTTGACGAATTTCCTCAGGATTTCAGCTTCGCACCATACAAATTTCAGATTCTGAACCTTCGTAGAAACAAATTTATAGCGAAAATTCCACGATGCCCTGTTTAGGAGCTTGAAAAAAGACCTAACTTCCACAGATGATATCTCCGAAAATATTGCGAACCAAGGTCTGAAATTTTTAGAAAATATTCCTTAGGATTTCAGCTTCGCACCCTAACAATTTCAGCTTCTGAAACTTCGTAGAAAAAAAGTTATAGCGAAAATTCCACGATGACCTGTTTGGAGCAGCGAAACCCTAGAATCCCAATCTCTGATACCAAATGTTGTGTAACCAGCTTCAAAAATAGAAGAAAAGAGATATCAACGCCTTAGAAATAAGCCACTTCGAGGGGGAAACCTCCAATACATTACATAAATGCACAATTCTTGGATGATACAAATGTCAAAACCTCCTTTCTATATATAGGAGTCCATGGGGCCACAATGTAATCCTAGTGGGCCACAATGTAATCCTAGCCGACCTAACAATAATAATGTAAGGGCACAATAATAACAATATGGGGGTTACAGGGGTACAATGATAACAATAAGGGGGGCTACACTAACATAATAAGGGGCTACACTATTAATATAGGGGCTTAACAAAATATTCAAAATATTAATATTTACAAGAATTCAAAGGACATGGGACCCCCTATGTCCACTTTATGTACAAGGAAACTTTTGAACCTAATGCTCCTGCATCAGACTCCCAAGCTTCAAATTTTTCATTGTCTCCTAATCATGTGCTCCTTGTCTCTGCCTCCAGGATCCCATACTTGGTTTTGCTGCTGTCCATCAGCTGCATCATTCATCAACTGATCTTCTCCAGGCTTCCAGACCTTGTTCTGTAATCTGCCCCAGCTACGCTTTTACAATCTACCATTGTCTTTATCCTGCTGAAACTCACCTTCTTTCCTGCTGTTGTCTGCTGCTCCGGAGTCACTGTCATCATCAGTCTTCTAATGTACTCAATCTCCATGTCTAGCTTATCCTTTGGCTGGAAACTATCTTGCCCTCTGCTACTGCCTTCAATCTCTGTCGCTGCCAATATTGCTACTCTTGTTGTCTCACATGCTATTAACATGTTTAATTCTTCTTCAGGTGCCATCCTCTATGTTGTGTCTGCTGCTACCATGGGTGTTGTTGCTGCCAATGTTGCCTCCGTGCACCCGACCTGAATATCCCTTAGGATACTTCCCTCTGTAGAACTCCTCTTTTGTTCACCATCTGCAAGTTCATTCTCAGAAAACAGTCCACTATTTGATTTCCTACCAGCAGTGACATACTCCTCCAGCATACTAGTAAACAGAATTAGATTCTGCAAGCTAGTATCTACTCCTCTCTTCTTCACAGCTTCAGGCATCCTTGCCCCAAGGTCTGCAATCCCTTTCTCTTCTTCAAATGCTCTCAGCAAACAGTTCAACCATTTCTCTTGTGGTTGTTTTACATCTTAAACATGCTGGAAGTTAGACTCTGCATCTTTTTCTTCTTTGTGGGCAATCTTCAGCAATTGCCTCTCATCCTCCTGATGGATTTTAGAAATCCAATCAAGTTCTCTGAGATTTTCCTTCTCATATTCTGTCAGCATGAAATTTTGATTCTTCCTCACTTCAGTAGCTTCCAAAACTTGTTCTTCAGGCTGGCTTTGGCCTACCCAACTAGCCAACTCCTCTCTGTCAATGACATTGATAATTCTCTGTATATGAGACATGGTTGTCTCATCCTCCTTCAGCAACATTTTTTCTTCTCTCAAGACAATGTCAAAGGATGAATCATCTTCTGCATCACCTGTACATATAAACAAACTGTCAGTGTTAAAACCATGAGACCCAATGGTATCAATTGATGATCTAGTCACCAATTCTTCTCCCTGCATTTCTAAGTCTAGTTCAAGGCTCAGAATTTCTTCATCATCTTTTTCTTCAGCTGTCAGAGTCATCTCTACTGCTCCAATCATCATGCCCAGATGTTGGTCCTTCACTATGTTTTCAGCCAACATAGTTTCCTTCTCATTCATTTCTCTGACAACTTCCAACTTCTGTCCTTCCTCTTTCTCTGTATGATTAACACATGAATCATCAGTAGTAAAGTTCCAATGCTCCAGTGCCTTCTTTTCTTTTCTTTTTGACAACACATCAATATGTTGTGCAGAACTCCTTTCCAAACCCTCTATCAGCATTTCATTATGCTGGTCTGCATCCTTCATGAGACTTTCAAATGGTCTCATTTTTCTTCCATCATCTGCTCCATGAACTCCATCCATGAAGATCTTCCTGCCTTGCTTTCCCAGCAACTCATCCAATGCATAGGTCCTCTGCTTTTCCAATTCTCTTCTCTGAGAATCCAACCTCCTATATAACTCAAAAAATTTCATAGGAGTAGATTTTGGGAACCTTATACAACCCTTTATGCCTCTGCTTATTCTTGACCAATCCTCTGCTGGCCCTTCTCTCTCAGCTCCAACATTCCGCTGAACATCTTCCTGTGACTCTTCTGCCTTCATCTCCCCCTGAGATCTCACTATCTCAGCATTGACCTGAACAAATTTCAGATTCAATGTCTTCTTCTCACCAACAAACTCTGAAGCTTGTTCATCTTCCAGTGGTGTACCTGCAAACATACACAACCTTTTAGTTTTCAAATCACAAGACTCTTCAATCTTGGCCACTCCCTCAAGCACTTCTTCTTGAACGGGTCTGCACATGGAATCTTCAATTTCCATCCTCGCCTCAAGAACTCTGGTTTCTTCTTCCTCTGTGGAGTCTTTCATCACTTCACAATCCCTCACATCATCTGGACTTGTCCCATAACTCAGGAGTTCCCCAATGACTTCCTCCTCAGCAAGACAAGCTTCTTGCTGCCTCAAGTCTTCATCATGTCTCACATGATCTCCTGCAGGTCTCCAATCTTCATATGTGCTCTGTTCTGCTTCGCAAGCAGAAATTTCTTCTTTCAACTCAGCTGCTCTGAGTTCTTCCCTCAACAGGGCAGTATTCTTTTGTCTCAACCTCATATGTAATGGTTTCCATTTCTCCTTCTTCCTCATGATCCAACAAACTCTCTGGTTTTCTTCTATCCATCTCTTCAATTCATTGAACTCTTTCCTGATCTCAGAAATTTCTTTCTGTCATTCTTCATCTGTAAATTTCTTCTTTATGCCATTCGCTTTGGCATCTTCATTCACTCTTTTGTTGTGGCTTCTCCCAGAACCTCTGCAATCTCTACAGTCTCTGCTATGGCTCTCAGTAGCCATTTCTTCTCTATGAGTTCTTCACTCACAAGCTACACCAAGCCTCTGCAACAGCAAGCTCTCTTGCTGCAACTCACCTCACCAAGCTCCTCTCCTGAGCTCCGGCTTTTGGCAAGTACTGGTCTCCTCTCTGCAGGAACCTTCTAGGCTTCACTCTGCAACTTCTCTCCAGAACACCTCTTCTCCTTGCTCATCCAACCTCTGTTGGGAATCTTCCAGGCTCTGCCACACTCTTTCTGCACTCAGAATCCATTTCTAGATTCTTCTATCACTACTCTCAAAGCTTGTGATCTACTTCTGCTGAGATGTCTCCTATTGTCTGCACTCTGACTTCTGAAAAAAATCCTTCAACTAGAGTTAAACACTGCTCATTTCTCTTGAGAACACTACAATTTTCCTCCTTATTCAGTCTCTAGCTGAATTATAAGCTCATTGTCTTCACACTCTGTCTTCAATTTTCTACAACCACACTTCTGCAACTACAATTTCAAATCAAGTTAATTATCTGCAAGACCATGATCCTGTCCTCCACTCGCTCCACAATTCCTGTTCACTATGATTCTGTGTATCCTTGCTGCCTGATCTCCCTTCTTCAAATCTGCAGTCTTCAAAACTCTTGTCCTCCACTTGGACTCTGCAATCCTGCGATTACCTTCACTGTATCCCTGTGTGCTGTAATTTCATCAGTTCCCACAAGTCTGGTTTCCTTGTATTTACCAAACTTGGACCTTTACAAAAGAGCTATTCCTGAAGCTCTGATACCACTTTGGTGCAAGGGTAACCCCGCTTCACCCACATTCCCAGTAATTCCAATATTTCACTTAACTTGTGTGTAAATGCATCTCGAAATTTCATTGCCCAATAATTTTCCAATCCGGGCAATCTCCCACTTGTCTTTAATTCCACGCTGGCAAATTCAATTAAATAAACAAGTCTGGTTTATTTTAATATCTAAATTCAAAGGATTTAGATATTAATTCCATACTCCTGTATAATTATAACCCGAAAATCTCTTATATGGACATATGCGCTAACTTCGCACTACAACCCTCATACGCAACATAATAGTTGACTATTGAACCATATAATTTAACCCTCTTTAAACACATGTAGTAGACCCAAATAAAAAGGCTTCCACGCTATGCGTATTAAACCTTCGGTCTTTTAACTACGCATATAATTCATATGGTACCCACTTGGAAAATTTAAACATTATATGAAACATTTTCGTATATATTCCCTCGGACCTCATAAAGCGTCGAATAACATTAATGAACCAAATTCATATACATATGACTCCGCCGGGGTCCACAATTCAATCAAACGAACGCATACACCGTACCTTGCTTAACCTCCTGGCTCTTTCATTAAACCTCGGGCAAGTTCAACACACGATCACCGTTCGATATCGAGCCTCCAGATCGACGGCTTGTATTAATTTCGCTCCACGTCTTCAGTCGGGGTATAACGCGCGAAGGCGCACTTTAAAGGGCGGTTTTGGACGGGTCACTTCGCCACGTGTTGAACTCTGAATGGAATCGCTCTGATTCCACAAATACCGCCTGCTCCGGAAAAGGGGTGCGAAATGGCAGGGTGGTTTTCGGTAATCCACGTTCACTGTTCATCTGGTCGTGGTTCCACTTCCTCACGCAAGGTTCCGTTCTCGTCCTTTTTCTCCGGGTTCTATTCCTTTTGCTTAGTTCGTCTATTCTCATACAGTGCACACCCAATCGCTTATTCACAGAGAGTATGATTCACTGTATTCGAAGGGAACAGGGGATTCGCACAGAACCAATCCCACAGGGTTCTTTACTGCACAATCGCCACACAATCGCTCCTCAAAAACTCATGTGTTCACACAGGAGTTAATTCGACCATTACACAATAATATTAATTCAATGTCTCATGCATGGAGATTCGCACTATCCATAATTACAGGGAATAATCGACAAACGCACAATATGCAAGGTATTCCTCACACAGGGTTTTGACAGCAAATGCACAGTTACACTGAGATAATTTCCTCATATAATCCGACCAAGAGGGCATAAGTCACACACAGGATTTATAAACAATTCTTCATAAACAGATATATATATACACAGGTGATAAATCTCAAAACATGTTCTTACAGTTCCATGACAGGCCATATATTCAACTCAATGGCCATTATTCTCCTATTCTGTTACTGAAGAGGTCCTCTGCCTCTCTCCAGCTCTCAGACTCTCTTTTTTTCTCCTCCTCTAACCTCTTCAGGGTTACATTTATATAAATAGTTCGCAACCCTTAGCATTCCAATTCCTGAACCTAGACTCAATAACTGAATTAATCCTGAACTGACTCTTCGTATTCCTATCTCCACCAACTTCTCATGTTCTCAAAATATCTTGAGAACAAATACAATTTCCTACCAAAATATTCAAAATATTAATATTTACAAGAATTCAAAGGACATGGGACCCCCTATGTCCACTTTATGTACAAGGAAACTTTTGAACCTAATGCTCCTGCATCAGACTCCCAAGCTTCAAATTTTTCATGGTCTCCTAATCATGTGCTCCTTGTCTCTGCTTCCAGGATCCCATACTTGGTTTTGCTGTTGTCCATCAGCTGCATCATTCTTCAACTAATCTTCTCCAGGCTTCCAGACCTTGTTCTGTAATCTGCCCCCAGCTACGCTTTTACAATCTACCATTGTATTTCTCCTGCTGAAACTCACCTTCTTTCCTGTTGTCGTCTGCTGCTCCGGAGTCACTCTCATCATCATTCTTCTGATGTACTCAATCTCCATGTCCAGATTATCCTTTGGCTAGAAACTATCTTGCCCTCTGTTCCTTCCTTCAATCTTTGTCGCTGCCAATATTGCTGCTCTTGTTGTCTCACATGCTATTAACATGTTTAATTCTTCTTCAGGTGCCATCCTCCATGTTGTGTCTGCTGCTACCATGGGTGTTGTTGCTGCCAATGTTGCCTCCGTGCACCCGACCTGAATATCCCTTAGGATACTTCCCTTTGTAGCACTCCTCTTTTGTTCACCATCTGCAAGTTCATTCTCAGAAAACAGTCCACTATTTGATTTCCTACCAGCAGTGACATACTCCTCCAGCATACTAGTAAACAGAATTATATTCTGCAAGCTAGTATCTACTCCTCTCTTCTTCACAACTTCAGGCATCCTTGCCCCAAGGTCTACAATCCCTTTCTCTTCTTCAAATTCTCTCAGCAAACAATTCAACCATTTCTCCTGTGGTTGTTTTACATCTTCAACATGCTGGAAGTTAGACTCCACATCTTTTTCTTCTTTGTGGGAAATCTTCAGAAATTGCCTCTCATCCTCCTAATGGATTTTAGAAATCCAATCAAGTTCTCTGAGCTTTTCCTTCTCATATTCTATCAGCATGGAATGTTGATTCCTCCTCACTTCAGTAGCTTCCAAAACTTGTTCTTCAGGCTGGCTTTGGCCTACCCAGCTAGCCAACTCCTCTCTGTCAATGACATTGATAATTCTCTGTATATGAGACATGGTTGTCTCATCCTCCTTCAGCAACATTTTTTCTTCTCTCAAGACAATGTCAAAGGATGAATCGTCTTCTACATCACCTGTACATATAAACAAACTGTCAGTGTTAAAACCATGAGACCCAATGGTCTCAATTGATGATCTAGTCACCAATTCTTCTCCCTGCATTTCTAAGTCTGGTTCAAGGCTAAGAATTTCTTCATCATCTTTTTCTTCAGCTGTCAGAGTCATCTCTACTGCTCCAATCATCATGCCCAGATGCTGGTCCTTCACTATGTTTTCAGCCAACATAGTTTCCTTCTCATTTTCTCTGACAACTTCCAACTGTTGTCCTTCCTCTTTCTCTGTATGATTAACACATGAATCATCAGCAGTAAAGTTCCAATGCTCCAGTGCCTTCTTTTCTTTTCTTTTTGACAACACATCAGTATGTTGTGCAGAACTCCTTTCCAAACCCTCTGTCAGCATTTCAGTATGCTGGTCTGCATCCTTCATGAGACTGTCAACTGGTCTCATTTTTCTTCCATCATCTGCTCCATGAACTCCATCCATGAAGATCTTCCTGCCTTGCTTTCCCAACAACTCATCCAGTGCATAGGTCCTCTGCTTTTCCAATTCTCTTCTCTGAGAATCCAACCTCCTATATAACTCAACAACTTTCATAGGAGTAGATTTTTGGAACCTTATACAACCTTTTATGCCTCTGCTTATTCTTGACCAATCCTCTGCTGGCCCTTCTCTCTCAGCTCCAACATTCCGCTGAACATCTTCCTGTGACTCTTCTGCCTTCATCTCCCCCTGAGATCTCACTATCTCAGCATTGACCTGAACAGATTTCAGATTCAATGTCTTCTTCTCACCAACAAACTCTGAAGCTTGTTCATCTTCCAGTGGTGTACCTGCAAACATACACAACCTTTTAGTTTTCAAATCACAAGACTCTTCAGTCTTGGCCGCTCCCTCAAGCACTTATTCTTGAACAGGTCTGCACATGGAATCTTCAATTTCCATCCTTGCCTCAAGAACTCTGGTTTCTTCTTCCTATGTGGAGTCTTTCATCACTTCACAAGCCCTCACATCATCTAGACTTGTCCCATAACTCAGGAATTCCCCAATGACTTCCTCCTCAGCAAGACAAGCTTCTTGCTGCCTCAAGTATTCATCATGTCTCACATGATCTCCTGCAGGTCTCCAATCTTCATCTGTGCTCTGTTTTGCTTCGCAAGCAGAAATTTCTTCTTGAGAACAAATACACTTTCCTACCAAAATATTCAAAATATTAATATTTACAAGAATTCAAAGGACATGGGACCCCCTATGTCCACTTTATGTACAAGGAAAATTTTGAACCTAATGCTCCTGCATCATGCCACATCATTTTGTCGATTATGTAAATTTTTTATTGAAAAATATAATTTTAAAGTGGAAGTCCAAGAGACATCTATGTAATGGGAAAAGTCATGTAGGAAGTCAAAATGTCACAAGAAGTCAACAAATCATGAGGGTAGTCAAAGAGTCACAAGGAAGGTGATCGGTCACCCATTTATTATACATATACCCTCAATGCTCATGTAAATTACTTTTCACCTTATATCCTCCTACCAGGAATTAGAGAGAACGATAGTTATTTTGGAGGAGAAAGTGGTTCCTTTAATTCTCCACTATTGGAGCTAGTGGTGTTCACTTTCTTGATGTATCTTGGAACTTATACTTAACTTAGAGCTTGTTGAGCCAACATTCTTTCCATTTTTATGTCATAAATATTTTCTTTGAATGATTGTGATGTATGTTTTTTTCATTTGTACTAAGGATATTGAACTATTTTGGTAGCTTTGGTACTTATTTTTTTTGAAGGTGTGTTCTATGTGTTAACAATCATTGCTTCCAAGTGAACTATTTCGCTGATTGTCCAACAATTCACTAAAATGTTATGCACATGTGTCTTTCCTAGGTTAGTACTACTACTTATCCTTGAAAGGCTCACTTTTATTCCCCCTTTTGATAGAGGAAAATTAATACATTCCGCAGCTAAACAACGATAATGCATACTCACTTGCTAATCCAAAATTACCTGTGTATTACTCTCTCATGCTGAACATTGAATCCAAGGAATATGTTTAAGAATATGCCAATCATGTCTTGATTTCGAAAGGGCTCCAACACCAAATGGTGCAATGTTTGATTGGTACTTTTCATCGAGGAGACCCCCTTGCATGTTGGTAGTATTCATCACCGTCAGTATTTTGGTGCTAGAAGGATGGAAGCCACCATTTTATGGCTAAAAATTCTTTGCATCCTCAAAAAAAAAAATTCTACATAAGGCAGATATATTAACATTTCCACTCCTATTCGTGTTCCTAAAAACGAAGAAATTTTCCAGTCTATCCTGAGGTAAGATTTTGAAGTTACCTACAATTAAATCTGGACTATATGACCTATCACTTATTAGTTTTTGAAAGCTCTTAATATGCTCCCTATTACTATGATTCTGCCTCATAAGATTTTAATAAAACGAGAAACTCCCAGTGACTTTCCTGTTTCATTGGTGGAATATTTAGTTATCACAACCTACAAATATTTGATTGATCCTACAAATAAAATATGGGAACTTCCACCGATGACAAGAATCTAGACAGTGAAGGAGAATATTTTCATTTTTCTAACAAGGAGCACATTGATCACACCACAGATGCTAACAATGAGGGAGGAGACTCTTCGGATTAGGAAGACGAGGAGGAGGAGAAATACACGGACATGGATGATGAATATTTTGATTGGATGGCCCAAGGACCACTTTCTCTCTGTTGAATCTACACAAGATTCCCAAACATCCAAAAAAATTGTTTTCGAATTTCGATCTATACAAGAAAACTAAATTTGAAGATCATATAGACGAGTTCTACATGCATGTATAGATGCTTCAAATACATTTCGATGATGTCACTTGCAGAATTTTTCAATATACCTTATAAGGTAGATCGTTTGTATGGTATAACAGTCTTCCCACCAATTTAATCTGAAACAGGATGGATTTTAAGAAATTGTTTCTTGAGAAATTTGCTAATGACAAGGCTCACGCCATATTGTTGAAATAACTTAGGAATATGAAAGTTGGAGAAAAGGAATGAATCAAATATTTTAATAAAATATTTTTGTGATTACTGAAAAATTTCACCATGGATGTGCAACCCCATGATGATATAACTATATATTATTACACATCTTCCTTGTCGACTAACATTTATGTGTTCATGAATAGAGTTGCAAAAGAAACATTCACCTTGAATTTTGAAAAATATCTCGTTGTAGAGAAATATTTGTGATCCATTGGAATCATCATAGATGATGATGATTCTAAAAAATCCAAGGAAGTTGATCATAAGAACAATTCCTCTTCCAGCAGAACAAAGGACAAAGATTCTTTTCATTTGGAGATATTGACCAAGTCTTTGAATTTTCTCACAAACGAAGTTTCATAATTGAAGAGGTGGTTAAGTGAGGCATCAAAACCCAACAATAAATATTCCAGGCCATAATTCTTTAAAAGAAACGAAAACTCACAACATGCCAAATTTACACATAGTTCCAACACATTGTTCATCATTGAAAATTTGGGCATGCATAACTTCTTCACTTTCCATCAAGAGAAACATTCTCAGAATACATTCCAATACTGAAATCATAATATGGACACTATGATGGAAAACCTTTTCGATAATATTTTTTTAGAGGTACAGTCAAAGAAGAATGAAGAGACAAGAGAGCTTGTTGTGACTAAAGACAACACAAGAGTTGGGCATTTTGTTAAGACTTTCATTGTTATATAAAATGCTAACAAACAGAGTGTTGATAACCCGATATTGACTGAAACTCCGCCTAAGAATTAAACTGAACGATTTAATATAAGTTGAAACAAAAATATTTCTTAGCAAGATATTAAGAGGCACCTTTTACACATAATTATGTCACCTTCAAATCCCTCTCACAATTCACCGAACATGTTGAGAAGTTCTCTTTATTCAAATAACACTTATAGCAACAACAAAAACAAGTCCAACACTCCTGTTGTTGTTGAAAAATACACACCTCCCTACTTATCATCAGAAATTGTTGCAATGGTTGGCACAGTTTATAACATTGTGCAAGACATGAAAAAAGCTCATGCAAAAATTTCACTTTTTGAGCTGACAAAGATAATGGGGCAGTGTGACCTGGTCATCCAACAAGTAAAGAGGTTTTTACATCGCAGCTAATGTCTAGTAACTCTCGTGATATCCTCAAATCTGTTGTAAATGCTGTAAATTTAAATTCTAACACACTCTACCCACCTTTTATGTTAATGTTTGAAATTTTCAATTATAATGTTCACTATTGTTTAGTCGATTTTGGTGCATCCATGAATCTCATGCCATTGTTACTTGTTAATAAAACAAACAAACAATGGGATAAGAATGATGAATAGATTATAATGGTGGAAAAGTCATTTTTCAAGGCTATCGAGGAACTCAGGAATGTTCTCATATATCTTTCATCTGATCACCGAGTTCATCAGTGTATCGATATTGTAGGTAGAAATTATGGAAACGTATTCTTTACTGCTAAGCAAATATTGGTCCAAAAAACTTCAATGATACTTTGCAACAGACTGGTCTCACTTATGGATTCCATACAAGGGCAAGAATAATCATATTTAGGTTGATAGTGAGCCATACATGAAGTGCACCATGACAAAACTTGAAAATAAAAATAATCTATGGTCTTCGTAGAAGTCATTTTCAGATTTTTTTTTTATCATAATTCGATAATAGATGTTATCTAGCTTAGCATTCACCAATCCCACCAGATGAATAGTTGGAACTCTTTCCTAGAAATATAACTGGTGATAATAATCTTTGTGAAATAGATGTAAGTGGTACTAGTGTAGGACATGGCTCTAATTTTTCTAATTTTTGGACTTTATATTTTGATGATTTGAAAACGTAGGAGGGATGTGGAGATATTTATGTTTTCATAAACTTGGAACAAAGAAAGCAATTGATCTCTTTCCACTTGGAATCTGAGTGCACCTACAACGTCGCAAAATATGAAGCACTCATTTTGGGCCTAAATAAGTCCATCGACCTAAAAGTTGAGGTACTTAAAGCGATAGGTGACTCTAAGATCATTGTACAACTAGTACGAAATACAATACACCATGTGTCACCTAATCTTAAATATTATCAACAAGTGGTATGGAATTTAACTTCGCAATTCTAAGATTTTAATATTATTATTTTTTTCCTAGGATTCGTATTGTCGTTGTTGGTACATTGGAATTTTTTTTTGCTAGGTGGTCACCAATAAGGGATGGATTTTCTATTGAAATTATTTTTAAGCCATATGTTCCTGATAATATAACTATTTTTTTTGTTTTTAATGATGTACAGTAGATACTAGACTTTATGATGAAAACTAATGTATTTAAAGATGCAGCCATTGATGAGGATGAGCACAATATATCATTTTAGTATGTAGCACAAGAAAACAAATATAAGCCCATGCCCAAGAGTGTGGTGTCACTTGAAAAGCTATATTATTTGGAAAATATCTTTAAGGGATCGGTTAATGCGAAAAATCATAGTTAAACTCTTTTGCATTAGTAGATCAATCTCGGTACAAAGCAAGATATGAAGTGTGTCAATCTCAATGCTTGTTTTACACCCGAGGAGCGGCAAGCTTTCATCCACCTTTTTAAAAAGTACTGAGACATTTTGTGTGGACTTATGATGACCTCAAAACTTATGAGATGTGTGTAATCTAGAAAGTGGTTCCAATCAGGGAAGGGGCCAAGCCTTTTCAACAAAAGTTGTGGAATGTTCATCGAACGCTTCAGCCCATGATTGAGAAAGAGTCATGAAAGGTGCTAGATTCTTTAGTCATATTAAAAGTGCAACATTCAACATTGGTTTCAAGTTTAGTCGCCATGATAAATAACTCTAAGGAAATATGCTTTTGCGTATATATCTGCAATATTAATCGCGCCTTGGAAAAATATAACTACCCAATGGAGTAGATTCTACAAAAAGTATCAAGGTTGTAGATAATTTCCTTGTTGGATGGTTTTTCAGGTTACAACCAGATTCTAGTGTCAAAACCTGACGACATAAGGCAACATTTCAAACTAACTGGGGCATGGTTTCCTTCAAAAGAATTTCGTTTCGATTTATCAACGCAGGTGAAACTTTTGAATGTGCGATGGACATCGCATTCCATGGTCTTATTGGTCAGAGAATATTGGTCTACCTTGATGACGTAAAAAAATTTTCTAAAATAATTTTATATCACTTATGCTATTTGAAACATATTTTTGAGAAATGTCGTAAATATGGGATATCAGTAATCTAAAGAAGAGAATTTTTGAAATGTCAGAGGGGAATCTCTTGGGCCATATTATTGGAAAACGTGGGATTAAGGTGGACCTTGAGAGGGTTATATCTATCACACAAATCCCTTTCCCTGTGACAAATAAATCCACATAATCCTTATTGGGTGATTTTCCTCCGCAAATTCATCTTTGACTATGCACATATCGTGAAACCAATGCAAGAGATGGTAAATGTAATGTTCCCAAATCAAGCTAAAAGGAACATTATAGTTTGTATATTTTCATTTTGTTGAATAAAATGGGTAAGGAGACCCCTTGACCCCCTTAGATGGATAAATAACACTGCTTATGTGAAAGGAGGGTGAATAAGAAGCTAAATTAAGCACCTAAGGTTGTGAATATGATCAGGATCACCTTGATTTAGTCATCTTTGACTAAGTCAACAGCATTGTCCAAGAGGAGGAATCTCCATGACAAGGCAGCGCAGTTTTAGAGGAGGCTCCACTTGCATGAGCTAGGTAGCAAGTGTGGATGGGACCCATGGTGAGAGGAGTTCATTTTCTTTATAAGGAGGAGATGGCAGCCCATTTTCATTATGTTATTGTTTCATCATTTTCGTATGGTATGCTTAGACTTGCATACCCAGGCTGTTTAGCAGGTTTGTAGTGTTCTTGAGCACAAGGGTGTTCCTGGTCGAGAATCCATACCTCATCCTTAAGGAAGGAGAGGGTTTTGAGCTCCATTTCCTCATTCTGGAATTTGGCCAAGCTTCCTCCTACAGCTGCAACATTTTCTTGTTGGGCAGAAAACATTGTGTTGCTGGGTGTAGCAACAGAGGAACTCATAGAGTCATTCTTGGGCTTGTTCTTCGGTGGAGATCTTGTATGCTATTTGGAGGAGAAGCAGAGGAGACTCCCAGCATCATTTCAGATCTTTGGCTCCAGGCAAACCATTCACCATCTCTCACAGCGCAGTCTAGGGCTGGAACTGTGTTATTTTCATGCAAGCATTTTTGGGAGAGTTCATAGAGCTCATCGGGAGGATTGTTCTTGAGTAGAGGGATCAGCCTTCTACTAAATAGCACCATTGGAGGAAGGCAACCCATATTTCAGATCTGCCATAGCCTCATCATATGTGTTCAATTTTTCAGTGACATATTAACCCTAGCAGTTAATTGTCACATTGTATTTTTATTCGGCATCCCTAGCAATCCCTCCTGGATTGGCTAGAGATTTTTTATTGGAGCCCATATTTCCATTTTTGGGAATTTATTTGTATCCTTCAGCCACATTACCACTTTTTATGTATTCATCAACTGCTACTCTTATAGAGACTGTGTAGTCACTGCTTCCCATCATTTTGTGCATTTGCAACAACTCATGTATTTCCTAGTTTGATCATTGGAGATTGGTTCCAATAGCTTGAGTGGATTGTACCTCATGACTTTATTGTGTATTATTGCTGATATAATGATATAATGTTGGATTATTAACATTTCCCTCTTATGATGTGTTCATATTTGTAGAGTTTCATGATTGTGTTCATATATTGTTGTAGTCTCTCTTTGAGCATTCTCTAAGGGACCTAGTTTGTGGAGATTTAAATAACCCATCTAGAGTAATTTCTTTGGGCTAAAATTCTGGAAGAGAAGTGTTTAATGAGTTAACAAGGGGATCCAAGCCCCCTTTCAACTTATTTTTGCATTAGCTTCCTTGTACAACGTCCCTTTGGACCCTGTTGCAGCAAATCCTAAAAAAGGGATATTACAGTGGTATCAGAGCATCAATCCTTGCTCGGCCTGTGCACAAGATTTAATGCTATCAGAAAGAGGAGCTTCTCTCCAATAAGAGAATATTTACAGACTAAACAAGAAAAGAGGAATGATGAAAGAGGAGGTCTCCCTTCTTCTTTTCCAGACCATGGAGGGTATCATTGAAGACCTTGAGGAGATAGAAAAGGAAAACTGGAGAGATTTTCTGAGAGGGTTTGTGGATTAAGCAAGCCCTAGTTGTGATCGCATTGGATGTGAGCATTCAGCCACACATGCAGATCCACATCGCAGTTCATTTCCCACTTGCACTGCAGGGAGAATGGAGGAAGAAGATGAGGCCATTGGAGGAGCAGTGCTGCAACTCAAAGGTATGGCTAATGGTTGGTGGTTTGAAAATTATATTTCATGTTATCATGAAAATGTAGAATCAAATGATAGACTCACTAAAGGGTTGGTGAGGAAATTTGATGAAAATCGCTGTGAAACTCTATGTATCAAAACATCCAACACTTTGCATGCATTGGAGGGAACCATGAAACAAAATCCATTCCATATTTCTGAAGGGGATGTAAAAATTTATGATGGCTTGCTAAGGGAAATATCCCCATTGTGTGAAGTGACCTCTTCCGTTTGTGAAGTCATGGAGGTACTTCCTTCAAGAGATGACCAAGATCTAGGGTCTCTCCTTGATGATGAGGTAATCTCAATTATTGATGGGGAGGATGAGCATAAGAGATCTAACAGCGTTGTCCCATTGGGGGGAGATCCATCACCACATGGAGGTGAAATGGGGGGCATTGATTCTATTAGAGGAGCCCTTGTATCTTTGCAAGGAGTTCCAAATGTTTCAACATGTGGAAACCAAGGCACAATTCTGGAGCCATATGTAATAGTTTTTGGGGATCGTGAGATGGAGGAGGGAGAGAAGGATTAGCATCAAGGGTTGATACACCCTTATCTATTCTATAAATCTTATGCACTAGAGAAGGAGACTGTACTGCGTAGTGAAGAGAGGGATAAATCAGTCCACTCATATATACAATCCTCTTTTGAACTATATCTCTCACTATATGGAGGCATTCCACCTGGGAGGCCACCTAATCTAGAGTTGATGAGGAGCATCTTGTCATTTGGTTCACCACTCTTGGATTCCGGAGAGGTGAAAACATTGTAGGAGTCCAACACAGTGCAGAGATTTTGGGATAAACTCAAGGAGGAGGGAGACACTCTCTCATTTTTAGTATCACCCACTCTCATCAGTTATACTGCGCTGACAGAGTTTGCTGCAGGGATGGAGGATGGAATATTCATGATGCAGGATGATTTCTCCATAGATTTGGAGAGGAAGAGGATAATTTCTTTGAGGGAGGACTCTTTCATACATAGGAGTGGATGTAGGCCACTCATGCTTACCTTGGCCCAGCTTGGGAGATTCCTTGTGGATGACATCTTCTCATGGGAAGCCAACTTCCAAAGGACACCATCACTATTTGAGCATGAGTAGCTGCATGATGGGCATGGAAGAATTTTGGAGGATTAATTTGGCATGGGGGATGTCAAAGTAGTAGGAAGCAGCATGAGGGGAGCACCACATTGCAGATTACCAACATTGTCTCTGAGAAGGATAGATCCAAGTTGGAGGTCTCAACTCTTGGTAGAGTACTCCAACGATCTACGTGCATGCATGATTTTGGATGAACCAGATGGAGATGATAGGTACATGATTGATGGGATGGTCATCTATACCGATGGTAGGGTCTTCTTGACTAGAGCTTCTAGTCTCAAGGAGAAAATTTTGCATGCAGCACTTTGATGCATATTTTTCTTTGCTAGAGGAGTTCACTTGGGAGGGCATACAGCATGATATATATCGGCATAGGGACAGATGCATAGACTATATTATTATAGAGAGGTGGGCACAACCATTTCCCTAATCATTGCAGGTGAGAGAGGGCATTCAGATGAGCCATTTCAGCTCAAGGACCAGAGTACATGGTAAAGAAGGTATATACTCTCATTTTGATTTACCTTTATTTACTTTATATTGGCAGCTTGATGAGCTAAGGATGATCACATCTCCTTATGCTCCTTATTATGATGTACTTGTGGCTCATTGCAGCAATGGGAGTGGCTATTTTCATGATGGTTTGTGGGGGAAGCCACATACTTCTTGGTGTGCACCATTGGCACCAATTTGTACTTTCATGTTTCCACCTTATGAGATGTTTGTGGAAGAAAAGAAGTGGCTGGGAAAGCACTTTTTGTTATTAGTTTTGATGCAGGAAGGATGCTCACTGAGTTGGCTCCATGAGTGGAGCAGTGATCCACTCTCTAGCTGTCTTAAGGCAGCTTGTTCTCATTACATGTTGCTTCCTGGTATTGCTAATGGTTATACATTTATAGGGAGCACTACTTGGGGAGTGTTGGAGGTACTAGGACATCCCATTGGGAACATGATTCTCCCCATTGTACATGTTCTAAATTGCAAGAGACACCATGGGAAAACCATGATTGTCACATTGCTACTTTTCTTTTCTTGTGGGAAAAACCACTTGGAGAATTTGAGGGGGCATCTCATGGCTGATTTTCTTGATGGGGAAGCTTGGGCCATTCTTGGAGGCCATACCATTTCATCCCAAGGATAGAGGTAGCCCCATATGTACCACAAATGGAGGGAGAAACATCTTGGGAATCAAAAGCCCAAATCTCCATTCAGCCCCAATGCATTGCATAAACCAGGGGTTGAGATTTCTATTTGGATGATAGCATGGATGAGAGGATCATCATTGGGGACAAAATCTTCCCATGCATGTCATCACTCCTACCTTGAGGAGGTCATAGCACAGCAAGAATTTTTCCACCTACACCTTCTATCTTTCCATGATGTGCACCATTTCAGTTTGCATACTTGGGAGGGGGCATTGGAGGATAGATTTGTTGCAGGATATCTTGAGTAGTGGTGGAGATTTTTGATGAGGATGCCACAGAAGAAAAGGGGGAGAATTTTTTTTCTCTCTATGCAGTTGCTTGAGGAAAAGAAACATGTGGGAGGAGAGGACTGTAATGTTCCCAAATTTTAGCCTCAAGCTAAAAGGAACATTATAGTTTGCATATTTTGATTTCATTGAAAAATTGGGTAAGGAGACCCTTTAACCCCCTTAGATGGATAAATAACACTCCTTATGTGAACGGAGGGTGAATAAGTAGCTAAATTAAGCACCTAATTGTGTGAATATGATCGCTTCATTTAGTCATCTTTGACTAAGTCAACAACGTTGTCCAAGAGGAGGAATCTCCATGACAAGGAAACGTAGTTTTAGAGGAGGCTCTACTTGCATGAGCTAGGTGGCAAGTGTGGATCGGACCCATGGTGAGAGGAGTTCATTTTCTTTGTAAGGATGATATGGCAGCCCATTTTCATTATGCTATTGGTTCATCATTTTCGTATGGTATGCTTCGACTTGCATACCCGGGCTTTTTAGCAGGGTTGTAGTGTTCTTGAGCACAAGGGTGTTCCTGGTCAGGAATCCCCGCCTCATCCTCAAGGAAGGAGAGGGTTTTGAGCTCAATTTCCTCATTATGGAATTTTTCCAAGCTTCCTCCTGTAGCTGCAACGTTTTCCTATTGGGCAGAAAATGTTGTGTTGCTGGGTGCAGCAATAGAGGAACTCATAGAGTCATTCTTGGGCTTGTTCTTCGGTGGAGATCTTGTATATTATTTGGAGGAGAAGTAGAGGAGAATCCTGGGCATCATTTCAGATATTTTTCTCCAGGCCAACCATTCACCATCTCTCATAGCACATTCTAGAGTTGGAACTCCGTTATTTTCATGCAGGCAGTGTTGGGAGAGTTCATATAACTCATCGGGAGGATTGTTCTTGAGTAGAGGGATCAGCCTTCTACTAAAGAGCACCATTGGAGGAGGGAAATACATATTTCAGATCTTCCATAGCCTCATCATATGTATTCAGTGTTCTTGTGACATATTAACCCTAGCAGTTAATTGTCACATTGTATTTTTATCCGGTATCCCTAGCAATCCCTCCTGGATTGGCTAGAGATTTTGTATTGGAGCCCATATTTCCATTTTTTGGCATTTATTTGTATCCTTCAGCCACATTACCATTTTTTGTGTATTCAGAAGCTGCTACTCTCATAGAGACTGTGCAGTCACTGCTTCCCTGCATTTTGTGCAGTTGCAGCAACTCATGTATTTCCTAGTTTGATCATTGGAGATTGGTTCCAATAGCTTGAGTGGCTTGTCCCTCATGAATTTATTGTGTATTATTGCTGATATGATGATATAATTTTGGCTTCTTAAAATTTCCCTCTTATGATGTATTCATATTTGCAGAGTTTCATGATTGTGTTCATATATTGCTGTAGTCTCTCTCTTTGAGCATTCTCTAAGGGACCTAGTTTGGGGAGATCTGAATAACCCATATAGAGTCATTTATTTGGGTCAAAATTCTGGAAGATAATTTTTTAATGAGTTAACAAGGGGATCCAAGCCCCCTTTCAACTTATTTTTGCATTAGCTTCCTTATACAGCGTCCCTTTGGACCTTGTTGTAGAAAATCCTGAGAAAGGGATATTAATACAGGATTCCTTAGCTTGGTGAACGGTGATGTCTTCTTAATTTGTTTATGTTTTCTTGTTCTCATTATGCTTCATCCTTATTGGTTGCTATAAATCAGAAAATTATAGGTTGAGACATGCTCTTTGAGGCACCTCAATCCTCCTGTTTGTTATAGCCTTGATGTTTTCTTCGGTTTGGTCATCTTAAGGAATTCTTGATTGCTCCTTAGGACAACCTAAACTTGTTTGTTTCATGTATGGATTAGTATTCTAGTTTACAGGTATGATTCATGGTATGCCCTGCTTACTTGAAGCTGTTCAAATTCCATCTTGAAACCTCTCTTTGGAATATTGTTTGATAGGTTAAGTCAAAGAGGTCTCATTCGATCTTGCCCTTTTTCCATGTCTACCTACTTATTTTAGAGTTCTATATAGCTTTATTTATGATGTTTAGGAGTTCCCTCTTCATAGATTGAGTTATTTTGATATCTTATATGTTTTCCCAAATTCTGAAGGTGAATTTACTAAAGTTAGAAGCTCTTATGCTTTCTATATTTCACTGGAATGTTTATCTTGTATATTTATCAGTTTAAGTATTGTTCATTGAACTTAATGGTTTGCCCTACCTCATGAGTTATAGATTTTAACTATATATATTTAATACCTCTTATTTTTTCCCAAATTTGATGTTCACTCCACCTCACACATTACCCTAAGGATCCATTTACCTTACTGGATTGGCCCTGCAACACACTATGATTCATAATTGAGACACTCATGAATTTATTTGATTCCATAGCCCAATGGCTTTGACAGACTCTCACTCCACCTATTCCACTTGACCATCTTACCCAACCAAAACAAGAAACAATCCCCACACTTCACAACTAGACTAAAATCAACCATCTAGAGTGAACAAGTTTACATCTTTCGCACACAATAGAGAGAGCCCTCTCTGAGTCCAATAAGGCTAAGTCATAGGACTCCAAAGACTGGTTTCATGTTACACTGTCATTTGGTTTAGCCAATCTTCCAAATCATGGGACAGTAACAGAATGCATGGCCCCTTTCACACCATGTGAAGCAAACACATGCATGTGCCCTGTCTGATATGTCATCGAAAATTGCTCAATATTAGTCATTTTAGTGCAAGCTGCCTCAATGTCCCTTTCACTATTTGAGGCTCCGGTATCATGATGTGATGGTGAAGGGTTATAGAAAGGTAATGAGGTAGGATCAACATGAGGTGAATTGATGTGAGTGGGTGGTGATGTATGAATAGCGGGATGTGATGGAGAAGTGGATACAGGAGGATGAGATGATGAAGGGATATCTTGATCATGATGGCTAGGTGGGGTAGTGAAAACCTCATTTGCAATGAATGCATCCCGTGAAATGTTTTTCTGCTGAATTTGATGCATGACCACCATTTTGATGAGTGAATGATGAAATAGAATTTGCATTTGATGATTGCAATCCCTCTTTTTCACAATGTAAGCCATCTTATCAATGCCGCGAAAAAAATAGTAAGGTATGTGTAGCATTCTAACTCTATTGAAATGCATGAGGAGTTGGATATTATATGAGTAGAGTCAAGAAAACCTCCCCTCACAAGTGAAGTATTTCATGATTATCCTCATCATGGGAACATACAGGTCAAGGAGATCAAAGAAAGGGAAAATTGACTTCTTGTGATCCTTGTACCTAGGTTTGAGGTATGGTTCATAATAGCTCATATCCAATTTTTCTTGTTTAAACCACCTCTCACCCACACTAGAGATCCCTGTAGCAGCTACAATAGCATTGGTGGAAATATAAAAAGTGAACCCAACAAGTGACTTATTTGTCATGTAGATTAGTCCTGAAAAATCTTGTTAACCCCAAGTGATTTTGAATTTGCTGGACTCTCTCACAAAAATCAAAACCACCCACATGTTTTAAGCAAGACACGGTGAGAGGAGAGACCATAAGTTCTCTTGTACTGATTGGTTCAAACTTGTTAATTTTCCCTCATTTATGGTCATTTCTTCTTAGCATTTGTGTCTCACCAATACCACTATCTTCTTCTTCAGAAATTTTAAACTCTGGCTTATGAAACCCTAGGGTTCAAATGGAATGAGATGAAATGGATGGGGATGAGATGGCTAGCTTGAACAAGTGAAGGGAATGAAGTGAATTAAGAAACTAGGTCAATGAAAACCCTAGGTGAATGAAATTTACCCTGCTGGTGACTGATATATGCTTAAGGAAAGTGAACAAGGTGTATAAACAGTGATCATAAATTAAAATTACGGTTTCACTTCAAAACATTAAAGAGTCACCAAATAGCTTAGAAAAAAGGGAATGAGGGTGTACTTATTGTTTAGAACATCCTTGGAGGAATTAGGAAAATTTTGATGTTTGTTTGAAGTGGTTTGAAGTGGTACAACCCTCAGCAAACTTGACTGTGTAGACATGAAACGTTGTTGTGTGAGGGCGCAACACCTATCCAGACACACAGTGCCACTATATGAGTGCGAAGTTCCTTTGCAATTTACATTTCTCCTGGCAAGGGCACAACGCCACTAGGCAGGCATGCAACGCTGGTTCAAATGCACAATGCCAACCTTCTGAATGCGCAACGCCTATGGATTTGGCCCAATTTCGCTCAAAAAACTTTGAAAATTTTCCTTACAGAATACTCCTAATTATTCGAAGGGTAACAATAGCTTGTTTGAAATGCTTGATGAGATTTATAATAAAGTAGATTTAAATTTAACTTGAATACCCACTTTTCTAATGTTGAGGTCCTTTTCCTTTATCACTAATACACTTTTTCTTTCTGACTTTTGGCATTGCAGGTTTTGATCAACATGAATTGTGGCTCTTTTGCATCCACTATGGGTTGGACATAATTACTTTGACAAATTTGGGATGAAATTATTCCATATAATAGCATAAAATTACATTTGAAAAAATAAAAATAAATTACATATTTGACTTTTCTATCAAAATATTGATTTTGATATAAAAGTCATTAAACTGAAAAAAATAAATAAAAAATAAATAAATAAAAAATAAAATAAAATAAAATAAAAAAAATACAACTTTAAAAGTATAATATTTACATCATGATGATCTGAAAACCAATTTTCTTAATTATTCCCTCTCATATATGTGCTAACTTATTCGGAATGAAGGAATGACCTTGAAAATCGAAAAACCGTAATGACCTAACGGGACTGCTTTTTTTACCTGAATTTTGCATGGGATTTTGATTTAAAGACTTTCAAGTGAAAAGAGCATTTCCATAAGTGTTATTATGCTCAAGGGGACATGGGAATGAGTCAGCAATGTGAATCTCAAAGGTAAAGTGGATATTATTGACAAAGACAACCACCAGCAGAACAATTTAAGTCATGACCTAATGGAATGATGAAAAATTTATTCAGTATGGGACACCTAAAATACACATGCAAATGTTTTGATCCCTAGTGGAAGTATGCAAATACTGATACTAACAGGGGGGTTTGTAGAGGATCATTAATAGCTTGTTGGGAACCTTATGGACGAGGGCATGCATCAGTACCTACCATTCATCTCTCCTTATAGAGCCAAATATTTTGACGATAAAAAATATATCACCAACATTAAGGGTATATTCCCGATGAATAATCCCAATTAGACTCTACATTGTTTGGTTTAGGGATCCCATCCAATATGTAGGCCCAATTGCCGTTAAGTTGGTGAATATGGTTTTCGGACAGGAAGGGGAATCACTAAAAAGGAGAGTGCACGAATGTTGAACGAACACAAGTCAGTGATTGAGGGAACCCCTCTAAAACATGATACGATGAATAACAAAGAGGAATTTAAAGCATGAAACTTACGAAAAATCATTTTAGAAAAACTTTACCAAGATCATACTTATAACAATATTCACTTAAAAAACGAGAAACATTTCGTGATGACTAAGCATTTCATTTATAACCTATGCACATTCAAATAAATATTTAAAGAAAATATCAACATAGAAATTAATCAACATATCTTTAAATTTAGAGCATCAATACCATCCATGTGTTGTAAGGAAGCTCATAAAACAAGAAAAATACATGAGTAGAAAGGTGCACCAAGACTTGAAGAAGCATTCATTCATTTGAAGAGACCATATTCATAGCACAACCACACAGGATAATTTCGTCAGATTCAATAGTGAGATCTAATAAATCTTATTTTTCATCATCAAAAGGCATGCATTCAATAAACAACAATGTGTCTCTCTCAAAAGTCGAAAACCAAAAATCCATTACAAAATCCTTGGAAGATGTACATATAGGCCGAGATGAATCTTGGGTTACATATGAACTTTGGTCTTCCCCAACTCTTGGGCTTACTTTCGACTGAGGGGAAGTTGCAACTTCAAGTGGATTGTGACTTGGGGAAGTTACAACCTAGGGGCAGTTGGGACTTCAGGCGGATTGTGACTTGGGGAAGTTGAAACCTAGGGAAATTGTGACCTAAGGGGTCTTTCATGCTTCCCTTTGAAATTTTAGTTGACTTCTCCTAGGTTATCATGTGGTGCAAAAGGGAAACTTCTCTTGTGTATCGGTCTTTTCCTAATGACCAGTGATAGATAAGGTTAGGGTATCAATTTGTAGCTGCGCCTTGAGGTAGGTCTTCCAAGCCTTGTAATCGAAAGCTATCAGGGCCAGTGGAGGCATGTCTTCTGAGTGTCTATGGAGGAATTTTAAGGAATCTGGGATCAATGTACCTCTCTTGGTGTTGATCTAGTTGGATAAGGTAGTCAACTTCATATATATCCTGACCGGCCCCACTACATATTTCCTGATGATTTCCTTGATCACATGTAGGTCATCGAGTCAAGGAATGTTTGGATTGACCACAATACTTCTTCCAAACTCTTTTGGTATGTAAGCGTCCCAATGGAGGGTATGTGGTGGATTTAATCCATCGAATCTATCCCACTAAGGAGGTGGTCATATGCAATTATGAATTTGTTCAAGTCCTTGGCTACCTTGTCTCGGGATTGGCTCTTCATGCGCAACTGCACCTTGTCGTTTTGGATGGTGATCCAATCTCTTTTAGGCAAGGTGTCTTAAGCCTGGGGATATTTTCACACCACTTCAAGATGTTATCTAATGTCGTGGAGGCTTATTCCAATTGGGAGGAATTATTCCTTGTATCTTCTTGTATTCCAGTTATAGGGGCGACTTCTTGACACATCTTCATTATCTCCTCATAAACCAGCATCATGGTTCCCCCCAAAGTATCCACCTTATTTTTAATGGCGACTTGTATCTCACTTGCATAAGCAGGTGCTAGTCGTAGTGCCTTGTTCTCTGCCTCTAGATCCTTCTTCTTTTCTTCTTCTTTGGAAAATTTATATTCAATAACGTGGAGTCTATTCTGAAATTTTTTATCTGTTTGCTTGACATCCTTCTTACATTCACTTAAGCTGCATCTACGAAAGAAGTTCCGACTGAAGCTATCATTTTAGGTTTTTTTCTAGTTTCTAGAACTATGTCCTTTTTGGTCATCATTGCTAGAGGTTCATATGGATTTGTGGCAAGGTATTTTCTTCTTTCTTGTCTAAACTTGTTGTTGAATTGGTCCTAGGATAGTCATGTGAAGTCCAGTACCTCATCTTCCCATCTAATATTCCTAAATTAGCATGCAGCTAGTTGGAATATTAATTTTTTCTCTTGTCATTTAGTTAGATGAATAAATGGGTAGGAAGACCCATAAATCTCTTTAGTAGGAATAAAATCCCTCTTAATGTGAAAAGGGATCATCTTCATAGCTGAATAAAGCACCCTCATGTGTGAACAGTGGCTAATGCATGTGGACAAGGTCAAGTTTGACCAAATCAACAGCGTCGGTATGGAGGGAGTGGATCATTAATGAGAGAAAACATAGTGTGAATGGGAGGAAGTCTCCATGATGGTAGTGGCTTTAATGAGTGGGACCCAAGGTGAGAAGGCTCACATTGTTTATCAGGAGGGAAAGGCATCCATAGATGGATATTATTGATTATTGATTTTGTGGTATGCATGACTTCATGCACTCTCTAGTTGTTTAGCTAAGATTGTTGTGTTGTTTAGCACACAGTGTTCCCGAGCGGGGATCCCACCTCTTCCCTTGAGGTAGCCTCTACGAAGAGTATTGTACTATCATTTCCACACTTCGAAATTCTAGTGAAGCTTTAGTCTTCAGTTACAGCGCAGTATATGTTCAAAATTGTGTTGTGTTGTAGGGTGTTGTAGTGGAGGGTTGAGAAACCCACTTTCTAAGCTAGTTTTTTAGGGGAGGAAGCATTATTCTCATTAGGAGATCAGAAAGGGAGGTTCTTGAGATTTATTTCACATCTTGGCACCAGAAAAACCTATTCCCATCATCTACAACTTAGATTCCCTCTTTGACTGCGTTATTTTAGTGAGAATTTGTAGTGGAGGTTTTAGTGCTTGTTTTTTAGGGTGAGTTCTTCAGTGTTGGGGTCAGCCTTTCACTTGAAGGATATATTGGAGGAGAGATATTCATTTAGATATCATTTTCAGCCATATCCATACAGTTATTCATTTTCAGCTGCTATTTAGCCCTAGGGCTGAATTCTGGCATTTTGTACTTTTTGGTATTTTCGGAAACCCTTCCTAGGTTGTCTTGGAAATGTGTTTGGGATCCTAGATATTCACTCCCGGCATTGTTTGAGCTATATAATAGTAGATCCATATTTTTATATCTTTTTTTAGCATTTTATGCCCTAAAAATGCACTGTCATGGCTCATAGCATCTGTATAGCAGTGTTTTTCTCATGTATTGACATATTTTCTTAGAGGAGGCTTGTTTTGTATTGCTTGAGTGACTTGATCCTCAATATCTTGTGCCTATTATTTGTTGATATGTTTAATAAGATGTCTGTACATTTGTCTCATATCATGGTGTATTGATTTTTTCACTGCTATTTCCATTATTTTGTTCAAATATTTTTGTTTCCCCATTTGGGAATATTACAGTGGTATCAGAGCATAATCTTGGCTCAGCCTGTGGATCTCAGCCATTATGCTATCAGGAGAATAAGAAGAAGGATAAAGAGGCCAGAATGATGGAAATAATGATTTTAATCTCATCTCTTTTCATATCTAAGAGGGACCTCACCAAGGAGGTCAAGAAAAGAAGAATGGAGAGAAACAATGAGACCTCTAGAGGGTTTCAAGATGAGGAAGGTCCATGTACTTCCTATCAACAAAAAGGAGATCCGGTATTGCATAGAGCTTCAAAGAAACATTCTATTCCATTTCCTTTTGAAGGAAAATACAAGAGGCATGGAGATGGAGGGCACTTAGATCATGAGATTCTAAGTGAGTATCTTGTAGAATATAAGTCTCAACCTAAAGCTTTCAAGGAGAATATAACTCTCCCATAGTTCATTCAACTCAAATAAGAAATAATACCTTGCAACAATAGATTTCTATTGCCTACATTTGATGGGTCATCCACATGTACAACAAGAGCTTGGGGAATGAAGTTGGATGCATTTTTTCTACTACATCTAGTAGTAGAGAGAGAATTTTTTGAGATTGCAGCATTGCACCTTGAGGATGAAGCAAAAATTTGGTGGTTCAGCCATTTGAGTCATGCAAGAGTGATTGCATATGCAGATTTTACTCAAAGGTCGATCAAGAAGTTTGAAAAGAAGAAATAATAGGAGAAGAAACTTCCACCACCACTTGTTGCACGAGCACTTGCATCAGGAGAAAGAACACTTGCACCTTTGCAAAGTGGTCTTGATCTCTTGACATTTAGAGTCCCATGTGTTAGCCACCTATGAAATTTTTATCGAGCAAATAGGTGGCTAAATTGTTTTAAGCCTTCAAGAGATACATTTTCTATGAAAATCTCTCATCCTTGAAGCCTCTATGTGTCCATTGACTTTAAAAATATCCTCACCACTATTTCCATCCAAAGAGCCTCACTAACTGTAAAGAATTGTGATTAGAACAGTTCCCCATTTGCCCTTGTACCTCTACAAAATTCCTCATTATTAACCTTTTCCCATTTTTAAAAATCCCCCCTTTGACCCCCAAAACCCCTCCTAAGTCTTCCAAAACACCCATTCCATCCTTTAGAACCAAGTGAAAATCCTTCATTTGAGTTTAAATCCCTTTTTTCCCCCTATAGAATTCCCTTTTTAGCCTTAAAAACCCTCATTTTTGGCTAAAAATCATTCTTTTCCATATAGCAAGCTAGCCCCCTTCGGCTCAGCCCTAGTAACCACTTCCCCACGTGACCCGGGTGCTAATACCAAGCGCCAGCCCGTAAGGCGTTAATCGCAATCAGAAGGGCAGAGTGGAGCGCAGTCTCTTTGCAAAGTCGAAATCCCCGATGTGATAGTGTTTTGTTATGTTTAATCCCGCAACGATCTGAGTCGTCTATCCGTTCGGATCCGACGGCCCAGTGGTAATCGCAGTGCACCCATCATCCTATCCATCCACTCCTTCAATCTCATCAGAGCCATTGGTCCGCCTCCAGATTGGATGGCAGTTGCTCCATCGCATCGCAACTCCAATTGCAATCGCTAAAGTCTTGAGGCGCCACCCCCTGTGCCCCCCCGATTTCGATCTTCCGATCCAATCCTAGCCATCATTTCCCCTTTGATCCAACGGTCTGGAGCTAATCGCACTGCGCCCTTTGTCCCTCTCCATTCACCCTCTGCCTTCACCGATTGCAATCTTCCGATTCCATCATGTCTGTCTGTTGATCCAAGATCGAAGACCCACATCGCATCGCATCTTCACTGAAATTCTCCCATCAAGTTTCCCTATTAACCTCATCAGACAATCACCATCGTTGATCGCCTCCTACGATCCAACGGCTCGTAGTTGATCGCCCTCCACCCTCGACCGGGGCCCACCATATTCACCCATTTCTCACGTCTCCTGTGCATTTTCTATGTATTGTGTTCAAAGGCCCAAAACTCGGGTTGTATATTTAACATCGTATCATCCTGCCAAGCATTAAAATTTTAATGTTTTGCATTAAATTTTTGTCATTTTTCCTGAATTCCGCATACATTTTTCCACCGTCTCACTGCATATTCCCACCACTTTTGATTGCATCCATAGCCTTCGCTCCCGTTGCGCTACCATCATCACAGGAATTCCACCACATCAACCCTTCCCCATGCATGGTTTTCCTAACAGAGTTGCGGGTTTTGCAGGGTACAGGCGGTGAATGCCGCCATGGTTCATAGTCAATGTTATAGTGGCAAAAAACAAAAGAAATACCATTTTCAAAGCTTGAAATTACAAAGGAGAAACTGGGAAGGTGATGGAGCATGATTTTCATTAAAAAATTACAGCGTTTAACTGTGCAAAACCTTTCAAGTGCCATCAAAGCTCAGATTTCACTGACAGAGACAGTCGAAGCGGCAAAGAGTATTGGTACAGAGTTAAGGAGTTCTAATGTACATTATTGAATATATTAAGCCTTAATTCAGAGTTTAAAGGCCAGGTACTAGATTGAAGACCTCATAAATCACACATATGGCCTATTGCACAGAAAACAATTCTATCAGTGTTTCACGATCAACAAGAGTTTCCTCTCGAAAAAGGACACAGTACCTATACCCTTTCTATTCTGTATCATGTCCCTAAGATGATTTCCTCCCTGACAGTATTCCTATGCTACCAGAGCATATGTTACATAATATGGCTAGCCTTATAGTCATCTATCTACATTTTTTTTTATTCACCAGAGTACTGTAGAGTACTACAGCTGAGACTACATCAAAGACATACCTGGAGTAAATTTCAGCCTGTCAAAGACCACTCTTTCACCCAAAGAGTACTAATGATTAATTCATAGACATTAAAATAGAATGGGCCTTGAGCCCCCCCTTCCTACTATGTTTAATGTTTCATTTAGTGTTTCATCTACCTCCTCTACCTCTCTTTCAGATATAAAAAACTCATGAGAAAACATTGTAGGGGTTGTTGGTCGGATATCTGTGAACTGCAAGTTTTTTCTCTTGAGACATGTTCTCTGTGTAAAGTTGTAAGATAGGCTGAGGAATATGTTTTCAGACTGAATACCAAGCTGTTGGCAATTTTGTACATGACTGGTGTTGCTCTTTAATATGACAAGCACATTTCTTTGGATCCTGATTTAAAGCTCCGGTGATGTTTTCCTATCTTTTTCTTTGTTTTACCTCGTAGTTCATTACATTTCATTTATTATGGCACGCATAATAAATCTGGCATAGGATTTACCTTTGTTAGGTACCCTATGTTTCTGCTCTCCCTGCCTTCGATGTTTTCTGTTGAACGTGTTATCTGAGGATTGATTTTAAGTTAATTTAACCAGTTTAGTGGTCAAACATATGCTGCTAGCTGATGTATGAATTAATGAATCTATTCTTAGATGTTCTTGTTAGGCTTTAATTGAACAACTCGGAATACTAGGAGTTTTAGAACTCTGTCTCTGTCTCACTAGGATCCTTTTCAATTAATTGAACCTTTCTAAGTTCCCTTAAGCTGGAGGCTGAAGCATTGAGAGTTCAAAGTCTCTCTCTGATCTCAGGTTTTCACCTTTCTGTTATAAATATTTAACGTTTCCTTGTCTGAAGATTTAACCTTTTAGGTCTTGGATCACAGGTTGTCCAACGACATGTCCTGTCCCTGGATCTGATTTCTGAAAGGTCACCTTGGAGGTTTTCTTGCTTCACCTTCCCTCTTGTCTTTCCACGCCCCACTATCATCTTTAAGATCCAATGCTTTAGATGACTAGCCCAACTAAAAGCCTGCATATTGAATAGCAAGTAAACCCTTTCCTAACTCCATTTCCCAATGGTCCTGAGTGCTCTCTGAAATTTCACCTCCTTTGTCTAGAATCCTCTTTATACAGCCTTGTCTTATACTGAACCATTCTTTTCAGATTCCCAACAACCAAAAAAAAAAAAAACAAACAAACCCCGTGCCTATAACTAGCCTAATATCTTAACTTTTGAGAATAAAAGACATAAAACCTTCACTGACATAGAGAGATCCCTCTCTGGGCCCAGGAGGGCTAGATCCCGATGTCTGAAAGTGGTTATGATGTTGTCTCATCTTTTGTTCTTTCCAATCTGGCCAAAACATGGGAACCCCAACATAATGGCGACTCCACTGGGGAAAGCTTTCTGAATATTTTCCATCTCACTACATCATAAGAGCCTCAGAAAGCCAACGATCTCTGGTTAGGTTGGTAGTGAAACACTTCCTCTTGCAATTCACTTTCTGCACCACTTGTTGTATTTCCCCCCACACTCTTAGACAGATTCTGGAAAGGGCCAGATAGCCTCCAGATCTCACTCTCTTTCAGAGGTGAAATATCTGGTAAAAGCCCTCCCTGTCCATATTTGGTTAGATTTTGTTGTGTTTTGAGGATATCCTTGAAAAGGAGCATTACATAAGCACTGTGGTGGACAGTGTGCCCCCCAAAAACATCCTAAACCTTCCACCTGGCGACTCCATAGTTCCTTAAATATCAAATACTCCACTGGTGATCATTAGGCCTACTGATTATCTTGGTTCACATAAGACTCCACTGGGAGACCAGCCTCTATAACAACATCATCCATAATAGAAGTAACAAGTAGGGTTAAGCTGCTTTATTGGAAAACAACATTCTGGCTTCAAGAACCATTCACACAAGAGCTTATCCCAACCCAAACCCACATGGAATAGTTGATAACCCTGAGAGCATCCTCAATAATTCTCCTACACCTAAAAGACCAACTATTTCCAGTCATATCCATAGAGCTAACTCTGCACCGAAATATTTTTCAGCTCTATCAGACCCATTTTTTTACCTAGACTCTCAAAACAATGTACCTAGAACTAGGTCATTCAATGCTCTAGACCTGCCAGAACTTGAGCTTCCTGGTCCACCACCTCAAAGTGGTAAACACATTATGGACAGAGAGACCCCTCCATCTACACCTCCTGATATTCACTTCTTTCAAAACTTGGGGCTCTGCCACCCTAAATATGCTCAACAGACTTCTACTGGTCCAAGTATCCCTGCCATCTGTATACTAGCTGCTCAAGCTAGCCCCTTAACTCCTCAAAATACCATCATGGCAGCCTAGTATTCACCTTTGGTTTTACCCCAGCCTCTAGTGCCCCTACCCAATGATTATCAATCAAATATCCCACACTTCACTGCAAAGGAGTCTACCACAGCTCAGCACCATGTAGATAGGATGGAAGATTCTTTTGACTACATGGAGATAGATGATGATACAGTCAAAATGAGAATATTTTCCTAGAGCTTAGGAGGTGATGTGAAGAAATGGTTTAAAGGCCTACCTCCTAATAGCATACAAGATCTACCCTCCTTATACCAGAACTTCACAAATAAATGGGAAGTCAAGGCCAACCCTCTCCAAATATTAGCAGAATAAAAGAACTTGAAAAGGAACGTAGGGGAGAGTGTCCACGACTACTCTACAAGGTTTAAAAACATTTATAACACTCTTCCTCCACATATGAAACCTCCCCAAGTGTTGAGTCTCAAATCTGTATCTTTCTTATACACCTTTCTACACCTTTTTCATTCACTTGGACCTTCTAAGTCATCAATATCATTGCATATTAATTGTAAAAGAGAATCTAAAATGTTTTTTAACTATGTTTTGTGTCTGTTGTTTGATTTAGATTTTTGCTCATTAAGCTGCAGAATCTTGTCACATTCCACAGCCGCTGCAACATTCCGCAGCCATTTTGTTAAAGTCTATATTGCAGGTGTCTTCAAGCAAATCGAGCCACATGGGCAAGTTAGAAATGACGTGGACATGGATCGTGTCCTATTGGCTCAGTCGAATTCACCTAAGAAGGCTGTGGTCAAAGGTGGCCAAGTGGTGGTCAACCGAAGAGTCCCACGGTGACAGAACTCTATTTCTCATCACGTGGAGATTTGCGTGTCCGTTTCTAAATCACGGGAGACATATCAACACCTGTAAATGGCTCCATAAGCTGAATCCAACAGCCAATCTCCATAGATTTAATCCTCACGGCGGCCATAATGCTAGATCTCTAGATGTGATGGTTCACGTGTCTTCCATCAACGCAGACTTTATGGAATTAGTTATATCACCTTCTGTTATAAATAATGCGTTCTCATACACATAATAGTTAGCTCTGTAATGTAATTGCGTCGCCATTGTGCTGTGACATTATTTCTCTGTTATGACCGCATTTTAATATATGAGAAGACTCTGTTCATAAGCGTAATTCGTATTTGAAAGCTGCTTCCCGAGGATTGTGCAGAGGGCCCCTACACAAGCTGAGGTTTTGTGTATTACTGTATAGTTTCATGTTTCATTTATTTAAGTTCATTGTGCCATAGTCATTCACGTGTATATACATTACATCTTTCATGGTATTTACGTTTCATCTTTGTCTATAATCTTTCATGCTTTACATTTTACTTCTGTCCATAATCTTTTATTTTTTATGTTGTTGTTAACTGATCAGTGTTTTTGTTCCAGATTACAATAGGCAGCCCGGGAATTTGCACATATTTTTATAATGACTAATGACATGGAATCAATATTGTCCTTCTGCTAATTTACTTTTCTTAGTTTTTGTTTAATTCCAGCATTGTTTTGTTTATTTCAGTCTTGCACATTTTCTTTAGTAGTTAGATTAGATATTAAATTGCTCATGTCATTTTCAGTTACCTCCGAAAGCCATAGCGAGACTAATGGTGAGGGATTGAAGTATGAGTGTGTATTTTGATATTAGTTTACTTTTCTGCAAGTTAGATATTAAATTGTTCATGTCATTTTCAGTTACCTTCGAAAGCCATAGCGAGACTAATGGTGAGGGATTGAAGTATGAGTGTATAGTTTGATATTAGTTTACTTTTCTGCAAGATAGATATTAAATTGCTCATGTCATTATCAGTTACCTCCGAAAGCCATAGCAAGACTAATGGTGAGGGATTGAAGTATGAGTGTGTAATTTGATATTACTTTATTTTTCTGCAAATTAGATATCAGATTGCTCAAGTTGTTTATGATTACCTCCGAAAGCCATAGCGAGACTAATGGTGAGGGGTCAGAATATGAGTTGATGTAATTTGATTTTAGTTTTACTTTACTTTCAATATTTTCTTTGAGTACATTTTCTTTTATGTTTAGACAGCAGCAAGGGTAATGGTTTTCATGATCAATAGTTCACTGTTTGTTTAACTAGAATAGTGTCACATTTTCATTTCCTTTTAGCAACTAATTTTGTCATTGTATGTTTCAAAATCATTTTTGAAGTTTGAAGTTTGGTAAATCATTATAAAGCAAATCATTGCCTTGAACAATCATAACCATACTTTTCTTTTAGAATTTCCATCTCACATTAGAAACCAACCAAGATAAAAAAGAAAAAAAACCAAAAACGACAAAAAAATAAGAGATAGGTTATCTTGCACATATAGTGCGCCACACTTCGTCAGCTTAAGAATCCTGGATTGAAAAATTAATGTAGCAATTTAGGACACACTAAATTGACCAAACATTTTGGCGCCGTTGTCGGGGAAGTGTAACTAGGTAGCCAATTTATTAAAAAAAAAAACAATAAAAAAAGAAGGGAAAAACTTGATAACTTCTTGAAGTATGCTCTCCTCTTGCACCTAGTGTGATCTGGAGGATCAGAAAAGAGAGTTATTGGTTCAGTAATTTCTTAAGTATGCTCTCTTCTTGCACCTAGTGTGACCTGGAAGATCAGAAAGAGAATTATCAGCCCAACTTAAAAAAAATATAATAAAAATGACATGCATAGAGCAAGAGATTCTAGGGGAAGGTTTATAGCTAGAGCCAAGAGTCTGATTTTCACAACTCCATCTTCTTCAAGGCATAGACAAGATTCACCACCATCTACCCCTAGCCTTAAGATTCTTGGAATTCAAGGAGCAGCTGAATTAGAGGATTCTCCTATACCACCTACTAAATCTCATTTAGAAAAGGATCCTTTCTTTACTTCTACAGGAGAGTATATTGTAATCAAAGAAGTAGAATCACCTAAAGAAGAAAAGGAAGAGACTCCCTCTCATCCTCCCTTGATAGAAGAACCAGAGGACTTTGAGGAATCTAAAGAAACTATCATGGCAGAGGAAATAATAGATGGATTTGGAGGTAGAGGTAGAGGTAGAGGAGGAGGAAACAATGGAGACAACAATGGTGAAGGTAACAATGGAAGAAATAGGGAAGGAGACAACTTGTTTGGATTCCCTATAGTTGATGAGGAAACTCATACAACGATGAAAAAAATCTCACCATCTGTCCTCCCCAACTTTTATGGATTGCGAAGTGAGGATCCTGAAACATTTCTGTTTGAGTTTGAAGTCGTGTGCCGAACCTATGACTATATGGAAGACTCTCAAAAACTCAAATTGTTTCCTTCAACATTGAAGGGAGCTGCTTTGAAATGGTTCATGGGATTAACCACCCAATCTATTAGGACTTGGAATGATATGAAACAAATTTTTTTGGATAGATACTTGGACTATTGTATGCCCACCAATCACAAGGATGAGGTATTCAAAATGATGCAAAAAGAAGATGAAAATTTGGAAGATTTACTTGAAAGATTTCAATACAACTTGAAAAGAGAAAAGATGAGAAACTTAGATGATGAAACCTTGAAAGCCCTCATATTAAAATCCATTAGAGATGAATGGATAGATATTTTAAACATGATGGGGAAAGGAGACATTTCTCAACTTCCACTTAGTGACATAACAGAACTATGTGTCCATCTCTCAAGAGGAAAATCTAAAACAGGAAAAGGGCCTAGGGATCCTTCTCTTATTAGGGCTAACAAATATGCAACTGGATCAGTAAGTAGGGCAGAGATTGGTAATATGCTTGATGAATTCAAAACTGATATCTTAGGGAGCCTTAGTGAACAACTAGACACCCTTAAGATCCAAAACAAGCAGAAAGCAGAAACAGATGCTCTAGCCATCTTTTGTCCGAAATGTAGGAAGAAACATGCTTTAAGGGAATGTCCCTTGGATGCAAAAGTTGTAGAAACATGTATGATTTGCTAAGAGAATCATGAGATCAAGGATTGTCCTTCAATTCCTGGACTCAAAGCTGTTTTTCAAGAAGACCCAAATTCAGTAGAATCTCTCTGTTTTGTTGCAAGGAGACCTTGGCAGGGACAACAAACTCAAGGGTTTAACAACCCTATGAATTTTCAAACCCCACCAAATTGGAATCCTTAGCAACAACCTTGGCCCCAACATCAGAATCCATATCAACCATGGGTACAAGGGATGCAAAATCCTTATGGGAGATTTGCTCAATTTTATCAATATCCTCCATCTTTTCAAAATCAACAAGCTCCACAACTTCCAAACCCAAATCCACAACTTTCATTGCCATTTCCACAACAACAATCTTCTCAGCAAAATCCAAATCCTCAAATCATGCTTCCATTCCAACAAAAGACAAATCAACTTCCAGCTCAGCCATTGCCAAATCCTAACAATAAAAATCCTCAGAATACTTACATGATAGAAGGACAACAATTTCCTACCTATATGATTGTTCCTCTCAATGATGTACAACTCGGGTCTGGTAGAGTTTTAGAAAAACCTTCTATAGATGTCCAAGAGCAAGATACCTCTAAGGAGGACTCTCTTAAAGTCAATAAGGGTTCTGAGGAAGCATCTCTTCAAAACTCAAACATTCAAAAAGAGAAAGAAAAGTTAACACCCACAACTCCTATAGTTGAGCAACCTGCATCCTCATCCACACCTCCTTTCCCTGAAAGATTACAAATTGATAAAGGGGTGGAAAAACAAATCTTGTTGCCTAACTATGATTTTCTAGATGAATTAAATAATGTTTGTATCAAGATTCCCTTGCTACAAGCCATTAGAGAGATTCCTATTCTAGCAAAAACAATAAAGGAGTTGAGTCTCAAAAGACCAGGAAGGAAACTAAAAGATACAAGAAGAATCCACCTGGTAGGAAAAATTGCAGATATCATGATGGGAAAAATTACCATGCAGAAGTATGTAGATCCAGGTAGTCCAATTGTCAAAGACAAATCAACTTCTAGCTCGGCCATTGCCAAATCCTAATAATAAAAATCCTCAGAATACTTACATGGTAGAAGGACAACAATTTCCTACCTATATGATTGTTCCTCTCAATGATGTACAACTGGAATCATTGAGTTTAGAAAAATATTCTATAGATGGCCAAAGACAGAATCTGTCTGAGAGGACTCTGCAAAGCCAATAGAGTTGGGAAGCATCTTCAAACTCAAACGATGCAAAGAAGGAGTGCTTACAACTCCATGAGTTGGAGCAACTTTGCATCTTCATCTACACCTCCTTTTACGAAAGACTACAAATTGATAAGGGGGTGGAAAAACAAATCTTGTTTGCTAACTGATTTTCTAGATAGATTAAATAATGTTATTTTTCCAGATTACACTGACCATTAGAATGACTAGAAGCACAACCCAAAAACAATAAAGGAGTTGAGTTTCAAAAGACCAGGAAGGAAACTAAAAGACACAAGAAGAATCCACCTGGTAGGAAAAATTGCAGATATTATGATGGGAAAAATTACCATGCAGAAGTATGTAGATCCAGGAAGTCCAATTGTCAAGACACATATAAATGGGATGGAAATTCCAAATACATTGATTGACTTAGGGGCTGCTATCAACATTATGAGTAGACAGACTATGGACCAGCTAAAACTTCCTAACCTTCTTTTTACACCTACTTTACTGCAACTTGCAGATCGATCAATTATCAAACCAGATGATGTATTAGAAGATATTTCAGTCTCCTTAGATTCTTGGGAATATCCAGTAGATTTTATGATTTTGACTCCCAAGAGTAATCTAGGAGGGCACCCACTTATCTTAGGAAGACCTTGGCTAGCCACAGTTGATGCTTTCATTAGTTGTAGATCTGGGGATATGTACATTTCTAATGGTAATTCAACAAAGAAATTCAATTTGTATCCTCCAGCAAAAGCAATCACAGAAGTAGGAGACAATGAATGGATTGATGATGAGGACACTATACAACCTGTCTTTACCATTTCTGAAATCAGTGAGGATAGTCAAATTCTGAACACATTAGAAAATTTTGAGATATCTTCAGAATATGACCCCACACAATTTCAGTTGGAATCTGACATAGAATATTTATCATCAAGACAAATGTCTCTTTACTCTATGGAAGAGTTTGGCAGTTCTACCATTGAGATTTTTCCAGGAAAAACATTGAATATCAACAAACATTTGGAAAAGTCACAACAAGAAGAACTAACCAAAATCTTGCAAAAACATTCTACTGCATTTGCATGGGAGTATATTGACATGAAAGGTATTGATCCTAAGACTTGCATCCATCATATCTATATTGAGGAAAACAGTAGACCAATCAGACAACCTCAAAGAAGGATGAATCCAAATCTTAGGAGATAGTGAAAGAAGAGCTCCAAAAACTACTCAATGTAAACTTCATTTATCCAATTTCAGATAGCCGATGGGTTTCTCCTTTGGTTATAGTACCTAAAAAGAATGGTAAATGAACATTAGATTGAAATTGAACAAAAGCAGCACGAAGGATCTTTCTTTGCCTTTTATGATAAGGTATTGAATACATTACTTGAGTAAAAATTTTTTCATTATGGGATGGTTTTTAAGTATTAATCAAATTGGTGCTTTTGGTCAAAGATATAACCACATTTACCTGTCCATGGGGGTACTTTTTATACGGTACTTCCTTTTGGATATGTAATACTGCTGTGTCAAAGCGATGTAGAATTTTTTACGATATAATCCTTGATTGTGGTTTATGGATGATTTCTGATTTATAATGACACCAAACGAAAACTGAAAATTGGAAAAGTCATATAGATAAAAAGCAAACCTTATTGACCATAGTACTTAATGATGTTTATTGAAGGTATTGTTTTGAGGCATCATATTTCAGGAGATGGGATTAAGGTTGATAGATCAAAAGTTGAAGTCATCTCCAAGTTGCCTATTCCAAATTGTCAAAGAGATGTTAGAAGTTTTCTAGGATTTACTGGATACTATAGAAGATTTATAGAAAACTTCACTAAAATAGTATCTCCACTCTTCAAACTGCTTACAAAAGACTGTGAATTCAAATGGGATCCTGATTGTCAATCAACCTTTGAAACTTTGAAAACAAGAATATCTGAAGCACCTATCTTGAGAGGACCAAATTGGAAACTCCCTTTCCATATTTCTACAGATGCTTCAGATACAGCTCTAAGAGCTGTGTTGGGTCAAAAAGATTTAGTCCCTTATGCCATTTACTATACCAGTAAAAATTTGACTCCCACTGAGTTGAACTATACTGTAACTGAAAAAGAGTTTTTAGCTGTTGTTCATGCAATCAATAGGTTTAGACATTATATAACAGGCTATGAAACTTTTATTCATACTGATCATTCTGCGATTAGATATCTAATGAACAAACCTGTTACTAATGGCAGAGTGACAAGATGGCTCCTACTTTTGCAGGAATTCAATATTATTGTGTTGGATAGACCAGGGAAACAAAATACAGTAGCTGATTTCTTGTCTAGGATTCAGAATACTAAAGAAGATTCTCCTGTAGAGGATAAGTTTCCTGATGAATACTTGTTTGCAGTAACTATTAAGACTCCTTGGTATGCAGATATTGTTAACTATTTGGTTACAGGGAAACTACCTTCACATTTATTTCCAAGTGAAAAACGAAAAATTATTCAGGAGAGTTCAAAATATTCATGGATTTCTAACGAATTGTTTAAAACAGGGCCAGATCTTGTGATCAGAAGATGTGTCAGGGAGGATGAAATGCATGATATCCTCAAGGCATGTCATGATGAACCATGCGGCGGACACTTTGTTGACAAAAGGACAGCCTATAAAATCCTCTCTTTAGGATATTGTTGGCCTTCCCTCTTCAAAGATGCAAAACAATATGTCAAAAGGTGTGACAGCTGCCAAAGAGTAGGGAAACATACCCTTTCAAATGAAATGCCATTGCAACCACAGGTACTCATCGAACCCTTTGAAAAATGGGCTTTAGATTTCATTGGACCTATTAATCCACCATCTAAGCAAAAAAAGTATATATTGGTTTGTACTGATTATGTTACTAAATGGGTAGAAGCCAAAGCATTAGTGTCTGCTACTGAAAATTCAGTTGTTAATTTTCTTTATGAGGATATTTTTACTCGTTTTGGTGTTCCAAGAGAAATTGTGACAGATCAGGGAAGCTAATTCACATCCAACCTGGTGGAGAAGTTGATGGATTTCTAAAAAATTGTTTAAAACAGGGCCAGATCTTGTGATTAGAAGATGGGTCAGAGAGGATGAAATACTTGATATCCTCAAGGCATGTCATGATGAACCATGCAGCGGACACTTTGCTAACAAAAGGACAACCTATAAAATCCTCTCTTTAGGATATTGTTGGCCTTCCCTCTTCAAAGATGAAAAACAATATGTCAAAAGGTGTGACAGCTGCCAAAGATTAGGGAAACCTACCCTTTCAAATGAAATGCCATTGCAACCACAGGTACTCATCGAACCCTTTGAAAAATGGGCTTTAGATTTCATTGGACCTATTAATCCACCATCTAAGAAAAAGAAGTATATATTGGTTTGTACTGATTATGTTACTAAATGGGTGGAAGCCAAAGCATTAGTGTCTGCTACTGAAAATTCAGTTGTTAATTTTCTTTATGAGGATATTTTTACTCGCTTTGGTGTTCCAAGAGAAATTGTGACAGATCAGGGAAGCCAATTCACATCCAACCTGGTGGAGAAGTTAATGGAAGAATACAAAATCAAGCACAGAAGATCTACTCCTTACCATCCGCAAGAAAATGGTCAAGTGGAGTCTACAAACAAAGTTCTCGAAAGTATCATCACCAAAACTGTTCCTCTACATAGAAGAGATTGGGCAGAAAGGCTTCCTGAAGCCTTGTGGGCCTACAAAACTACATGGAGAAATACAACAGGACATTCTCCCTATGAACTTGTTTATGGGAAAGAAGTCCTGCTCCCCATTGAGTTCCAAGTCAAAACCTTCAAGATGGCAGTTCGGTTGGGGATGGATCTATCAGAAGCCCAAAAGCATAGAATGGAGCAGTTGAATGAGCTAGATGAGATCAAACAAGAGGCAATTCTAAGAACTGATCTAGTTCAATATCAAAGAGCTAAATGGCATGACAAATACATCAAAGAGAAGAAGTTTCAAGAAGGAGATTGGGCATTGCTATTTGATTCCAAGTTTAAATATTTTAAAGGAAAATTTCAGACTCATTGGCTTGGGCCATATGAGATTGACAAGATCTTTAGCAATGGAGAGGTAAGAATCAAGACCATTGATGAATCTCAAACTCCTCTTATTGTGAATGGCCACAGATTAAAGATCTATCATAAGCCACTCTCAAAAGAGGAATTCGCCAAAATGTTTCAAGATAATTCTACAATAAGGCTGGTGAAGAAGAATCCTTCTTCTCCACCAGCCTAGCCTTTGTTATTTTCAGTTTCAAAAAAAAAAATTGTATAAGCCTGAAAACCAGTCACTGATTAGCAGTCTTAGACAGAAAATGTAGGGTGAAAATCAGGAACACCTGACACCCTATATTTTCCAAAAAATTCTCTCTCTCTCTCATTTCACAAGTTTTATGACAACCCACTCCATTTCATTCCACTTCATTCCACTCCACTTCATTTCATTTCACTCCCTTTCATCTATTTCATTTCATTTCACCAATAAAAATTTTCTTTCATGACCATTTTCATTCAGTCAGTTATCATCTATCCATCTCCATTCACCCAAATAATTGCTGTGTTAGTTTCCGCAGCTGGCACCAGTTTCCACAGCCAGAAGCAGTTTCTGCAGCCACCACTCTTTTTTTCAAAAATTTACAGTCAGATGTTAGTTCAACAATCATGAAATCAAATGCAGGTATGAGGACATATTATAAAGACATGAGGCATTCAAAAGCATCAACGAGGAGCAACTGATTGAAGACTAATGAAAAATGACAAGAATTCCAAGGTATGAGTAGAAATTTATTTCAAATGGCATTCAAGCACATTTTTACATAGTTATAAACCATAGCTCCATTATATGCAGTGATTGTGTTGATAACTCCATAACCGTTCCACGATCTCTATACGATTCCCCCACAATCCTTGCATTCATTTTTAAACAGCCTCATAATCAAGCCTTCGGTATTCACTCGTGTTCGGCTATACTTTGATACTCCACCTGTAATTATGGAACGTGGTTGATTTGACTACGGCTTCTCTCAGCCGCACAAAATCCGCAGCCGTTTCATAAACGTGCTTGCGTCTACTCTGCAGCCACCCAATTTTAAATACTGCCGGATACACTTTACTCCCCCTACTGTTCTATTAACCTCACGGTTGCATTTCCACCGTGCTCACATAAGCCTTCACCCCATTTTGTTCTCTGTTCCGCTTCATTCCGTGTACCTATTCTCTGATATCCGCTTACACTGGTCTCCTTCATAAACCCTGTTCATTTCCGCTAATTCAGCCAAAAGCCATAGTGAGACTAATGGTGAGGGATTGAAGTATGAGTGTGTAGTTTGATATTAGTTTATTTTTCTGCAAGTTAGATATTAAATTGCTCATGTCATTATCAGTTACCTCCGAAAGCCATAACGAGACTAATGGTGAGGGATTGAAGTATGAGTGTGTAATTTGATATTAGTTTATTTTTTCTGCAAATTAGATATCAGATTGCTCAAGTTGTTTATGATTACCTCCGAAAGCCATGGCGAGACTAATGGTGAGGGGTCAGAATATGAGTTGATGTAATTTGATTTTAGCTTTACTTTGCTTGCAATTCTTGGATTTCTTTGAGCACAGTTTCTTTTGTATTTAGACAGCAACAAGGGTAATGAGTTTC